>QRDG01002163.1:0-157961 GCA_012064385.1 Puccinellia tenuiflora | reverse complement strand
TCAAGAGAAATGAATCAGATAAACTAGGAAAAGCTAGGGTTTTCCTCTGGAGTTGCAAGAGTTCAGCTCCTCCAGGTGGAAACTCCCATTCCGGATGGAACCGATGGGATCATGTGATGACATGTGCCCAAATTGGGTTCCTTATGTGTTCACATGTCCCACCATGTGAACATAAAAGGCAAGAAGGAAGAAACACTAGAAGAACAGAAGCGTCGTGAAAAGGAAGAAGCTGAGACGAGGAAACAACATAAAATAACGTTCCCAGTTTCGGTGCGATTATGCTCTTCAGCTACTTTCTTATGCTTCTTTGTCCAATCAGGTGCGATCGATGTCGTATAACCAGAATATCCACTTAGCTACCCACTTTCGACGTCCGTACCGGCCGTAGACGGAAAAGCTAGGGTTTTCTCCAGCGGGTCTAGGGTTTCGCGGAGAGGGGCTCCGGAGCATCGGAACCCCACCAAAAGCTAGGGGGTGCCATATCACATGTGTACAAGTGTGTTTTGGCTTGTAGATTTATTTATTTCTGCATCCCACCCGCATAAAAATAACGGTTTGATTCTTCCGGAACCCGCATGAAATAACGTTTGAAAAGCTAGGGTTTTCTCAGAGTTGAAAGAGTTGGGCTATATGTGTGTTTTCATTGTACCTAGTGACTAACATAATCCAACCAAGAAAAAGATCGACTTAGCTACCCACTTTCGACGCCCGTGCCGGTCGTAGACGGAAAAACTAGGGTTTTCTCCAGCGGGTCTAGGGTTTCGCCGGAGAGGGGCTCCGGAGCGTCGGAACCCCATCAAAAGTTAGGGGGTGCCATATAACATGTGTAAAATTGCTCTAGAGGTTGTAGACGGAAAATGTATGGTTTTCTTCAGCGGATCTAGGGTTTCGCCAGAGAGGGGCTCCGGAGCGTCGGAACCCCGCCAAATTTATAGAATATTTTTTGTTGGTTTTTGAAATATTTAATAGTATAGTTGTGTACTACAACTAAATTTGTGATTAATTATATTTTTGTGTAGTACAACTAAAGAGGAAAAAATAAAAATAAAAAAAGGGTGTACGCCGACGGCATTGCCGTCGGCGTATGGGTTTCGAAAAAATGGGGGATGTACGCCGACGGCAATGCCGTCGGCGTATAGGCATCCCTAGTTAATGCAATCCACCTGGTCGGGAGATTTAATCAAACCCAAATCCCCGCGCGCGCCTCCTCCTCCTCCCCGCGCCGCCGCTCCTCCTCTGTCCGGCCGGCTTCCTCCCGCGCCGCCGCTCCTCCCGCGCCGCCGCCTCCGCCCCTGTCCGGCCGCCGCCCGCGCGCATCGCCGCCCGCCCGCGCGCATCACCGGCCGCGCCCGCACGCGCGCATCGTCGGCCGTCGCCGGCCTCCGCCCGTCCCTCTCCACCGTCCTCCCCGGCCTCCCCTCCCTCTCTCCTCCCTCCCCGGCCACCTCCCCCTCCCTCCCTCCGCGGCCACCGCCCTGTCCCTCCCTCCCTCCCCGGCCACCTCCCCCTTCCCTCCCCGGCCACCTCCCCCTCCCTCCCTCCCCGGCTGACCCACCCTCCCCACCTCCTCCCCGGCTCCCCGACCACCTCCTCCCCTCCCCAACCCTCCGGCCGCTCCCCTCCGCCCACCTGTGACCCGAGCCCGCCGTGCTAGCTCCCTGCAGGTAAGCTTTTTTTTTTTAGTTTTTTTTATTTTCTGTTAAAATGTTAGAAATGTTAGTTAATTTTCTGTTAAAATTGCATTATGTTTAATGTGTGTGCTAGTTTTAGGGTTAGTTTTAGGGTTAGTGCTTGATTCTTGTTAGTTTTAAACTTGTTAGATTTTAGGGTTAGTTTTAAACTTGTTAGATTTTAGGGTTAGTTTTAAACTTGTTAGATTTTTTTAGCTTGATTCTTTTAATTCATTTGCTTAGACATGATTTTAGTTCATTTTAGTTCATTTTAGCCTCCCTTTTACTTCTTCTTAGGAAGTATCAAATTAAGTAGCAAATTTAGTTAGCAAATTAAGTAGCAAATTTAGTTAGCAAATTTAGTTAGCATAGGTACGCCGTCGGAGAGGTGAGTGGCCGCCGGTGAGGTGAGTGTGGCGGCATCGGTGAGGATAAGGGGGTGTCGGTGGGGTGCCTGGCAAATTTAAATGCAAAATATTTTATATGTGGGTCCTTCCATATATAGTGTGCTAATGTTTATTGTTTGTGCGTTTTCAGACAACGTAGCTTCCCGCCAGCCAGCACCGTCGGTCCCGCGTGTCGTTGCGGGGCTTCTTCTCCAGCTGAGGAGGGATCGCCTCGGTGCCCCTGTTTCGTCGCCCCGCTTTCGGAGCACGTCCTCGACCTTCTCCGGCCACCGATCACACATCGAGGGTATAAATCTTTCGCCCCTCTTGTTGCATAGGTTTATTTTGTCTAGATCACCAAGTCAGTCGCGTAACCCGAGTCAGATCCCATCCGGAAGAGATACAAATTTATAAATATGCATGATTGTCCATCTTTGCATATTTATAACCGTACCTCTTCCGGATTGTCCACGTTTTGGACAACCCGAGTATGTGTAGATCGAGTCGTGTTCCGTGTTCTACCCCTTCCTGAGACGGATTTCGGCATCACCTCCCCGTTGTTCTTCGGATGCACACCCTCTCGGCTTGACAAGCTCGAGACGTGTATTCTGAAGAACAGCGGGGAGGTGCTGCCGAAATTCCGTCTCGGGTCGGGGTAGAACATGGAACACGACTCGATCTACACATACTCGGGTGGGATAGGCCTTCCTATTAGAAGCTTAGGTGAACCTTCGCATGTTCTAAAAGATAAAATTTGGCCGTAATAAATTGGTGACATTGAATAAATTTACGGTGACATTGCATGCATTTAATTTCATGTTATTATTATTTGGCTCATAATAAAGCAGAGGTTTGGCTCATAGTAAAGCAGAGGATGACTGATAATGGGTGGATGTACAGTGGCCGAACTAGTGCGCTTGACAGAACAGACGAGTGGGTAGGGAAGACCAATTTGTTAGTGAAGGAGTTAGCGCGTGGTTCAAAGTCAGGCATTCGTCCAAACTGCCCTTGCGCTCGTTGCAAGTTGCGTAAACGTCAGGGAAAGGATGAGATGACTAAACACCTATGGTCGTATGGGTATATGCCGAACTTCGTCACGACAGTCGACTTTGATGAGTACGAACGCGAGAATGGTAGGGTGATGCGGCAGCGGATCAATGGCAATGAAGATGATGGGATTAGAAACTGGCTAGAAGATCTCCGTGATGGCGACGTGCCAGATTCGCCACCCTCACAGGAGGAACCGCCAGAACCGGAGGAGCCTCGCGAACCAGAGGACCCGGAGCCAACCGCGAAGGCCTTCATTGATATGATGGCTTCGGCTCAGAGGCCTCTGTACGAGGGTGCAAAAATTTCTCAGCTCGATGCCATCTCGCAAGCACTAGCCAGAAAGCTCGAGCACGGCAACACCCGTTCATGCTTTGAAGGGCATCTGGAAACATTTGGTAACATGTTGCCCGATGGGCATTGTCTTCCTAAAAACATGTACGAAACGAAGAAAATCCTGCGAGATCTCAGCATGGATTATGAAAAGATAGATTGTTGTCCAAAAGGATGCCTTTTGTTTTGGAAACAGTTTGCGGAGGACAAGTACTGTAGCCTGTGTGGGGCCTCTAGGTATCATGAGGTAAACGGAGCCGATGGTCAGGTAACGCAGACAAAAGTCGCCATTAAGATTCTTCGTTACCTCCCATTCATAGACAGAATCAAGCGGCTTTACATGAACAAAGAGACCGCTACACAGATGCAGTGGCACAAGACGGGGAAGAGGTACAAGGATGAGCACGGACGGGTAAAGATGGGACATCCATCTGATGGTACGGCATGGGCTAACTTTGATATGAAGCACCCCGATAAGGCTGCAGAGGCTCGAAACGTCAGAATCGCGATAGCCACCGATGGATTCAATCCATATGGTATGTCGACTGCCTCGTACAGCTGCTGGCCTGTGTTTGTTATTCCGCTCAATCTCCCTCCCGGAGCCCTAATGCAAAGGAAGACCATATTCCTGTCGCTGATCATTCCAGGTCCTGAATACCCGGGGAAGAATTTAAGTGTGTACATGCAACCGATTGTGGATGATCTGAACCACTCTTGGCACCACGGGACGTTGACATATGATCGTGCATCGAAGACCAACTTCTTGATGAAGGTTTGGTTCCACAATTCCATGCACGACATGCCCGGGTATGCCCTATTCTGCGGATGGTGTACAGCTGGTAAGTGGCCATGCCCAGTGTGCAGGAACCGACTTGAGTTCATTTGGCTAAGCGCGGGTATGAAGTTTTCCGCGTTTGACAAACATAGACAGTTCCTCAAAAGAGGGCATCGGTATAGAGAAGACAAAAGGAACTTCAAGAAGGGTAGAGTTGAGCATGAAGTAAAAGATATACCAACTTTTGATGGTGCAGCTGTTGATGCCGAGCTACGTGCTCTCGTGCCTGCTAAGGGAAAAGGCCCACGGTATGTGGGATATGGTGAGACGCACAACTGGACTCACGTGGCAGGCTTGACGCAGCTCGAATATTACAAGGACCTCGAACTTCCCCATAGCATCGATGTGATGCACACCGAAAAGAATGTCGCAGAGTCCCTCTTTCACACAATCCTGAACATTCCGGAGAAGTCGAAGGATAATGTTAAGGCTAGAGTCGATATCAAGAAGATATGTGATAGGAAGAGTTTACACATGAAGCCACCTGAAGGCCGTCGAAAGAACTGGTTCAAGCCGCATGCCGACTTCTGTCTTAATAGTATGCAAAAGTCTGAGGCATTCTCTTGGCTCAAATTCGTCGTGATGTTCCCGGATGGCTATTGTTCAAATATAAGTAAGGGAGTCAATATAAAAACGGGGAAAGTCACCGGGCTCAAGAGTCACGACTATCATATATGGATTGAGCGGCTGCTACCGGTGATGGTTCGAGGGTATCTCCCCGACCGTATCTGGCGAGTGCTCGCGGAGTTGAGCCATTTCTTCCGCACGCTCTGTGCTAAGCAGATATGTCCACTGATTATTCAGAAGCTGCATGACCTTGTGCCGGAGTTGCTATGTAACTTAGAGATGATATTTCCGCCAGGCTTCTTTACTCCGATGGCACATCTTGTTGTGCATCTAGCGAACGAGGCACTCATGGGTGGACCGGTGCAGTTTCGTTGGCAGTTTTGTATTGAGAGAGAGTTCAAGTATATTCGAACCAAATGTGGAAACAAAAATAAGATTGAAGCATGCATAGCTGAGGCAACTATCCTCCAGGAGATGACAGATGCCAGGCTAACGTACTATCCCGATGATGTTCCCACAATGCATAACCAGGCCTCTCGGTACAACATCGACGAGCCCAAGCTAGACCCCAAGCTCGCCCTCTTCCAGTTTCCCGGTGGCAAGGCCGGTGGCGCAAAAAGGTATACCTTGAGCAATGAAGAGCTGGAGTGCATAATGCTCTATGTGCTTATGAACATGAATGAAGTGGTCCGCGACGGGGAGGAGGAAGACGGCAGTTTCCTTAGGTAAAATGGTGAACAAATTAGTTTGCAATTACTAACTCGGTTTTGGTCTAATACGTATTTTCTCCTTTTAGCCAATTCACGGATGAAATGTGGTCGGGAGCATCAGAGGGACCCGATGAAGCCGAGCTGGACACTCTTTTGAAAGAGGGTGCCCCCGGAAAGAAAAAATTCACGGCTTGGTTCAGGGAAAAGGTAATTTCTAACCTGTCCCTTCTACCTTGCAATCCGTGTCTTGTACCTCCTACTAATGCACAAACAATTTGTACTTGTAGGGAGCTGATCCCAACATTGTGATGTCGGATGAGTTGAGATGTGTCTCCCAAGGTTGTAACCGTAGAGTCGAGATGTATGAGAAGTATGATGTGAATGGGTACCGCTTCCATACAGAGTTTCACCAGAACAGTCGGCCAAATGCAAAGACTATAAATACCGGGGTCTTCACCAAAGGAGCCGGTGAATTTGATTACTACGGAAAGTTACAGAACGCATACGAGCTGACGTTCAATAACACGAACATAGAACTCAAACTTGTTGTGTTCAAATGCCACTGGTTCGACCATGTTAATGGACATAGAAGTACCCCTTCCATTGGGTTAGTTGAAGTTAAGCCTTCAACCACCTACGAGGGTTCCGATGTCTTTGTTGTGGCTCACCAAGCGAGGCAAGTTTATTATTTGCCCTACCCATGCAAGAAAGAGGGACTCATTGGGTGGGAAGTCGTGTTCCATGTATCGCCACATGGTAAGCTACCCATGCCCTCCGAAGACGATTACAACAACATTGACCCTAAAACATACGAGGGGATTTTCTATCAAGAGGAACAAACCTTTGGGGAGTTTGGTATACAAGGTCTTGAGGACCGCGAGGACAATGCACAGATAGGTGGTGACTTAGTGGTGGATGTAAAGGACATAGATGTTCTCAACAAGTTTGATCGTGATGACGATGATGAGCCTCCACCGTGCGATGAGGTTCCAATTTATACACGTGATAGTGATGTTGATAGTGATGATGAGAACCCAAGACATAACTATGAGAGTGATGGTGAGGGTCTTTTATGTCTTTATTATGTCTTTTATTATGTCTTCTACATTTTATTATGTCTTTATTATGCTTAATATTTATTTTTCAACATGCTTATTAATTGCCCTTGTACATGCTTATTATGCTTATTAATTGCCCTTTCTACATTTTATTATATTTTTATCATGCTTATTAATTGTTTACCCTTTCTCAATGCAGGTGATTGAGCAAGATGAGCAGCGGCAAAGAGTCATCGGGCTCTCACGCGGTCGGAGATGGGTACCTCGGGCTCTCCGGGTGTGTTTGGATGAGTTTGAACTATGTTTGTGCCATTTCGACTTTGTATGAGTGTAATTTTGGTTTATATTTGTCATTTGAAGTTTCTATGATGGTATGGTATATATATGTATGATATTATGTGAGTTCTGTGATGTTTTGTATTTATGCAATTTTATTTGTATTTAAAATGTGCTGTAAACCAGCATCCAAAAAAATCCTGCAGTATGGTCACCCATACGCCGACGGCAATGCCGTCGGCGTAGGATGCCTGCCAGGCACACAGGAAACGGCCACGTCACCTTATGGTGACACATACGCCGACGGCATTGCCGTCGGCGTAGGAACCTACCAGACGCGCAGGGGTGGGGCCAGGCTGTCAGGAGCTGGCTTATACGCCGACGGCAAACGCCGTCGGCGTAGTGTGCCTGTCGGACGCACATGAGCAAGCCACGTCGACAAGTACGCCGACGGCATTGCCGTCGGCGTATGACATGTTGACGGAAACGGAGGCGGACGGCGTCTTGTGGGTCCCACCTACCATACGCCGACGGCTGTCGTATACGCCGACGGCTTGTATCGTACGCCGACGGAAGGATACGCCGACGGCCATACGCCGACGGCGGCCGTCGGCGTACCGATACGCCGACGGTTTCTGGTCTTACGCCGACGGCTTCCGGCCGTCGGCGTATCGTGGCTTTCCCGTAGTGGTGTCTCGCGTCGCCCCTCGCGCGGGCGAAGGAGACGCGGACCCTAGCACCGCTCGGGTCCTCCCCTCCTCCCTTGCCGCCGCCGGACAAAGCACGCGCGGTGCCAGCGGCGGCAGGACCTCGGCCAATAACAACTTTGAAAAGAGGGGCCACATCGGTTAACAAAAAGGAAGCAGCCCAATAAGACTCAGTTTCAGTACAACCACAACTTTGAATGGTTACTTTTTTTTATTTTGTATCTCTCTTTTCCTTCTTTTTTAATTTATTTTTTGCTTTTAACATTAATTATACCTTTTTTATTTATGCATGCATATTAAATTAAATGTCCACACTACAACACTATTCATGATAATTGCTTATGTATAACCAGAAAAACTATAAAATGAAAATACTAAAAAAATCGAGAATCATGTATCTTAGATAATGTAGAATAAAAATAAGTAAAGAGATATAGTTAAAATATTAATTTTAAATATAAATATATAAACACACAGTTGTTCATGTTTATTTTTCGCAAAAATATGATCATGGATTTAGGGAAAATGATTACTTATACCAAAATAAATATTCATGGTAACCATATGAAATGTTTGTTTGTTTATCTTTCTTACTAAAAAGGTTTGGAGTTGGTGATGAGTTCACCTCCCCTACCTTACTACTGTAATATACTAGATGGCCAGCGGCGCAAGTGCCGGAGGCGAGAATGTATTTTAGCCATAAGTTTTACGTGTGTTGTTGCTCGTATTTGAGTTTTTTATGATTCTCATGTTGCTACCATCGATATCTACCTCATGACTACGGAGGTTGCTTGTTATGGTTTCAACCGCTCCTTTCAATGTACTTCCTTTCAATGTCCACTGTTTCCTTGTTCTATTCTCATTAACAGTTCATGTCCACTATTTCATTGTTCTATCCTCATTTCCGGCCCAATCCATTATGACCCGTTGTGTCACAGGCACAAACAGAGGATGTATTTTAATCATAGAAATTATATATATATTAGTTTGCTACCCATGGCGCGATGGAGATTTATTGGCTTTAGGGCAGCTAACCTTGATTGATTTTGAGTGCGGTATAAAGCCTCAAACTACAGAAACATCTGGGTTCGGATCCCCTGGAGTTGTCTCAACTCCACGCGGCTGGGATTTGCCAACTCCATGCGGTGGAGATGAGACCAACTCCAGGGGATCCCAACCCTGGATACATGATAACCAAACTTTGTAGCAAATGCTGGAAGCAAGATCGGTACATGATGTGATGACCTGGTGCTCCAATTGGCACAAATACTTAAATTACGCCGAAATTTATTTCCACAAGAGTAGTTTAAACTATATCTAAGCCCAAACATGTCTATAGAGAAATAGAATAAAGTATAAGCAATTACACATAGTTTATGTAAACAGGACTTGCACGTAGTCATGTAATCTCGAAAATATCTCAAAAATTCTAGGGAAGGACAATATTACCATGCACGGCTTTACCAACAGTTTACAAAAGCAGCACATATTATGGAAATAGATAGTAGTGTATAACATAATATAAGCTATTATATTACATGATCGCATCTTAGAAGCATGTGACATAGAAACATAGTAGCAGGGAAACTATGAGGTGGGTGCCACTATCGAAGAACCCTATTACATAAAGGAAGCACCAAAACATCTATATAGAGTACAAGCGTCCATACTTAACAAGGTTAGGAATCACCAAGTCATTTGTAATCCAGACTTACGCTTTGAAAAAAATTCAGTAAAGTGCAGAACTGGGAAACAACTTTGTGTTCAGGTTTTGAGAATAACATGCACAACAAAGTTAATTGGGTGTAAAACATCCAAATAACTTGCAAAGTCATGATAAGGATTAGATCACATAATTCTTTACATTTTATTTCACCTCCTTCACATGCACACGGTTCAAAAGAACAACCTACCCCCAGGGACTTTACTTGTTTACAACATGTACATGATCCGTAAGATTTTTTCTTGCAAAAGTTAGTACATTGTCTGAATGTCGGAGTACTTAGGATTTGAGCACCGATACTGACATCCAACAGGTGTGGTTGATTTCTGGCATCTGGTACATGGAAAGAGCAAAGCTGGTGTTGTTCAGAGCTCAACTTGGTGATAGTCACAATACAGTAGAATCCGTATTTTTGTGTATAGAGAATAGAACATATCATAAGAAAAGAAAAAGGACAAATGGGCACACCGTATCCTGAAAAGGACCAATGTACCAGAGCAACCGTTAGAGTTACAACTGAGCCCTTTAACAGCTGGGGGTAAACACGGGAAAGGGAATAATCAATTGCTTAGGGGGAATATAATATATACCACAAGCATTTAGAGATTATCAGAGAGAAACAATATACAACGGAAAGAGTAGCTGCAGAAAATAATTACCCTGGACAATTTTAGCCAACGTTCTGACAAAGTCGACAGCGTGACACCTATTTCTTGCTCCCAAAAAAGGTTGCCTATAATGCACTTCTAATATGATCAGTCGGTTACGATCCAGTTTAGCTGCAGTCGGCTATACAGAGCAATGATCGCAGCAGCTGACTGCATTTTTTCAAAGATGTGCAGGTGAACTTGTTCAGTCATCAACATATATGTACTAACAGTAACAGGCAGTGATCTTGCATTACATAATGCAATGAAGGAATATGTTGGTGTGCATTCCTACCGAATCTAGACCTAACCACATAAGTGAAGGGTTGGCATTTATTAGCACTTCACGTGATAAATAGGCTGAAAATAAACCCTAATTTATGAGCTTAACTATTTTTTTTCCATTAACAGTACAATATACTCTGAAAATAAAAATAAAAAACAATTGCATGCTTTCAGATCTCAAAGCAGTATGGTGCAACACATTATTCATAAAAGCATACGAAAAAATGCACAAACCGAACATCATGTCAGCTTTTTCCTACCATGAATGGGTGCTAAGGTATAACTCATACTGTGTAACTAATCTGCATCCGTACAGCCTTCACTAAACATATATGATGGTTTTGTTATTTCCTAAGTTGCATCATTAAGGTTCTTGTCATTTAATGTTTTAAACGGATGGATACATTATGCTACCATTTTTTAGTTTATTCCAGGATGTCACTGTGGTACCGCAAAAATCCAGATTTCCTTCTAAACATGTAAATTTGATAAAAGCAGAGATAAATCTCTGAAACCAAAACGATGAATACAACTAAAACTGGTTTGTATAGAAACTGGTTTCAAGATATTGTTGTGTAGGTACACACTCTACAGGTATGTATAGAAACCGGATATTTAAAAATGCAAGTAAATATAGAAAAAATGATGCACTTACCTACTGTGATCAGAATTGCTGCCGATGACACCTAATTTCAATTATATATAGTGGAGGTTCATCAGCATTATTGTTGATACTCAAAGCACATAATCCCATCAACACAAATGCTTCAGTAGGCGGATCTGTGGAAAACAATTACGAACATGGAGCATAATTGTTCATGTACCATATGAAAGGCTGAAGTAAACTACATGTTCACTAATCGGCTTGCGAAAACTCAAACGCTCTACTTAATTATTAATCCACCGAAAGACACGAACTGAAGAACTTAGAATCATAAAGTATGTTTGCATACTTCTATTATCATCTTGGGGGCTCCCTCAAACAATGTGATGCAAAAACAGATGCAATGAAGACCATAGGGGGGTAAATCAAACGCTTGTACATGAAGTACTCTAGCCTTCTAGCCCAGAATTCATTATACCAGGACACGCACACACGTGAAACAACACTTGAGAAAAGTAAAATCAAGCCTATTTTTTCAATGCAGAAGAGTATAATAAGAATAAAAATCAGTGGAAGCCCAAATCGCTTATACTTTCTTCCGTTGTTGACATGAGAACACGGTAGAACCAAATTAAATCTACTCACAGATTTCAGCATGGCTCTTATCCAACTGGTCAAGCACTAAGGTTTCCACGGGAATAATCAGAGTTTACCATCGATTACGACCATAGCACTTAAGCATGAAATCTAAAAGTTATTAGGAAATGCGTGTATGCATTCAAGATGAATGAAACAAAGAGAGGAGGAATTAGCTTGGGGATTACACCTTCGCTGAAGTGAAGCGCATGCCTTACGTCACAATAGCATCCACTCTAATATAAATAAACACATTCAGATTTCCGCAATGACCATTCTTGGTGGGTAGGCGACGGCGCGACGCTAGACTCAGGTTACATGTTTTAATGGCCCGGTAAATAATTAAGCATGGTAGTGAGAATGCAATATATAGAAAACAACACCAAATTAATCTAAAAATACTGCAGGGCAAAGTCTTCATCATCACATTTGCTCAAAGCTAGCTAGAAATGTAAGTACAGAACTGTTGACTATCCATCACTGTAACCATCATTCATACTACCAACCTAAAGAACATTTCTCTTCAGTTAGTCCGAGGTTTATGTACTGGAAGAAAATAGAGAAAGGAAATGAAGTAGATCGCATAATTTTGCATATTAGGGCAGGGACAGGTATCGGGACAGAGGGAAACAAGGTCTGTGAGAAGCTCACATTGGCGTATTGGTATCAGATGCACTCGCCGCTGCCCGCACACGACGAGAAACAGAGAAAACATGACAGCCCCGACGAATCATGTACCGACAAATGGAAGACCAAATGGGCTCAAACCGCTCGGTGGATTTAGCAAAGAAAAGAGCTGTCAATCATAGCTAGCAAACATTATGTAGTAGCAAGAAGAAAAGCACTATTACTATAGTAGTATAGTACGAACCAAAAAATCATTGCCTTGCCTGAAAGAGAAGGCATCAAATAGGTAAAATTAGTATTTCAACTGTACAGAAAAAAAGGAGAAAAGATCTCTATTAGAATTGTTCATGTCAATCGAGAATATGGAACATTTTGAGTACAGGAACACATCAGCCTAATGACCTTTCGATGGCCTGAATAAGAGAATATAAGTACCTGGCAATCTGCAACCAGAAAAGAAGACCGACATAATGGCCAGTCATGCTTGAACTGAAAATAAGGTCACTCTCTGGTCTGCCCTAGAAAACTACACTAAGCATCCTCGCTACTTCGGCCCCTTTGGCCTCATCCTCATGTGCTAATTGTGCTGCGTTCTCCCAGAACCTATCATCTGACATATCGAACTCCTCCTCCTCCTCGTCCCAGCTAAAACTCTCCTCCTTCACCTGGGAAGGAGCGGCGCCGTGGGAAGGTCCCGCACCGGCGTCCTGTGACCCAAACATCTCGTACTGATACGCCAGCAGATCTGGGTTCTGCATGAGACTCCTCACCAGCGGATCGTCCTGGGGACGAGCGTTGCGCTGTGCAATCTGCTCCTCGGCCCTGCGGTGCTCCTTCTCCATAGACTTGGTGAAGTGTCTGATTCCTGGTGGCGCGAGATCGGCCGCGCGGTGACGATCCGCGGGGAAGTTGAGCTTTTTGAACGCACGATGCCCGTACTCCTCGATCGCAAAATAATCGTAGGCACGCGCCGCCTGCTCCTCGGACGGCCACTGGCCAACACATCGCTTCATCCCATCAATATGGATCTGTCATCCATACACGTGGCTCCCATCCCTCCTAATTTTTTCCCTCACACCGGTATACCGAGACATATCGTGCAAAGCTATACATAATAAAAGAATCATTAGAGCAAACTAACTATCTCAAGGTTTCAAACCCCTGCCGGCATCTCCGACCGGCAACATACACATATTCAACACAAAAATCACCACCGTCGGCCATCTGGAGGTCGATGGTGCAGGTGCGGCTAGCGAGCGTGTGCAGGAGTGCGAGGTTGGGTGTGCAGCGTGGTGGTGCGTGCAAGGCAAGGTAGAGATGCAGAGACTCGGGCTCAAAGAGAGACGCGGACGTGCTCATCTCGTGTGCAGCCATGGCGACGGAAAGGAGCAGATGATTGCATCGGCTACGGCACGAATTAGAGCTGGAGAACGGCGGGAACAGAACTGGGTGCTCACCACGGGGTTGCTGGAGAAGTAGATCAGCCACGGGTTGGTCGACGGCGGCCGGATTTCGAAGAAGATCGGCGGCGTCCGAAACTGAAGAAGTGGAAGCAGGGGTCGTTGTCCTCGCTACGGTGCTCGATTCCTTGCGCGTAGGGGTAGAAGGCGAGGCGGCGCAGCTCCATGTACTCTCGGACAGGGTCGGGGACGAGTGAGGCTGCGGCGCACCGAGCTCCAGGAGTTGTCGATCATGGCGCCGGCTCTGGCTTGGAGAAGAAGAGCCAGGGAGAGAGAGAGAGCGGCGGCGCAGGAGGGAGAGGGAGGGAGCTAGGGTTCCACGGGAGCATCCGGGGCGGTAGGCGGAGGGGCAGAGCAGGGGTGGAGGAGGACGTGGATCGAGGAGGAGCAGGGGCGGAAGAGGGACGGAGGAGGAGGAGGAGGGGCGGCGGTGTAGCTCACGAGGAGCGGTGGTGGACGTAGCGGGAGGTGGAGGTGGAGGTGGCGTGCGGGTGGGGTGAGGTTATGCGGGCGGGTGGGTTGCGTGGATCGAGGAAGAGCAGGGGCAGAAGAGGGGCGGAGGAGGAGGACGGGCGGCGTACCTCACGAGGAGCAGGGGCGGAGGAGCACGAGCGGCGGCGGACGGCTCGGTGACAGCGACGGCGGACGCGGGCGGGGCGTCGGAGGGCGAGGGACGGACACGAGTGGGGCGGCAGAGGGCGGGGCGACGGACGCGGGCACGAAGATGGGTAAGAGAAATGGGGATCGAGCGTGCGACGGCCGGGCCGGCCACTTAATTACCCTAACCCTCCCTTACCTGTGGCACACCGGCCACCCGTGCGCCACTGGTAAGCAACTTACCTGTGGCGCACCGGCATGCCATGCGCCACTGGTAAGGGCCCAGCAACCCGGCCAGTACGGACGCCTCATATCCATGGCGCACTGGGTCGTTGGTGCACCACAGGTAAGTAGCTTACCAGTGGCTCACCTTGCTAGATGCGCCACAGGTAAGTTACCAGTGGCGCACGGCAGGCTGGTGCGCCACAGGTAAGCAGCTTACCTATAAGTTGTTTTCTACTAGTGCAGGGGGTGTATGAATCAAAACGAGGAGCTCGTGGGGGAGGAGGTCGAAGGCGGCGCTGTGCTCTAGAGGAGGAGGTTGTTGGGCGGTCGGCGGCGCCATGGCCAAGCGAGCCGCCATGCTCGCAGGCTGCACACGGTCGAGATGAGAGTAAGCAGCAGCGGCTCAGCATCTGACAGTAGCCGACCGGAGCAGCACGAGAAGGGGCAGCATGAGGGAGCCCGGTGGCGACGAGGGCCCAGAATAAGCGTCGGAGGCGCCTTCCCTGCCCGTGCACAATAGGTGGCATCCTTTCTGGAAGCCTACCGGAGCAGCAAGAGGAGGAGGCCGGCCGGCCGGTTCCTCCAGATGCACCGCCGCCGCATCTGGGAGGCCGACCTGCTTCTCCCGCTGCAGGGCGACGACCGGTTGTTTGCTGACCGAACGCCCGTCGCTTCCACACGCCTGGAGAGGATAGGGGAGGACGCATCGGGATGAGGAGCAGGAGGAGGAGGAGCAGCAGGCCCGCGGCGGCGGCGGAGCTGCGAGGCGAGGAGAGGAGGATGTGTTGTCGGGAGGGGAGACAAGGGCATGGGCACCAGGGTAGGTGGGGATTGGGTACCTAGGGTTTTCACCGTGGGAGACACCAATGATCGAAACGAGTGACGGTCGCGAAGGAGCTTCGCTGCCATAGAGAGCGCGGCCCCACAAACATCCGGACCCAACGGTCATTCACCGTGCCCCAAGCAAGAGAAGTGAGTGAAGATTTTTACCGCATCCAACGGTCAAAGGTGAAACACCTCAGCGATTTTACCTGTTCACCACGCATCCAACGCACGAGGGAGCACGGAGGGGGCAAGTAGGGGCATATGGCGGGTGTGCTCAGGTCCTTTATAGAAGAGATGTGGGAACACTAGCTTACAAAAAGACTCAAATAAAAATACATTCGTCCTCGTCAGTGGAACTCTACTCATGCAGAAGACACAAAAAAATAGGCATTGTTGCATTCATATATATTATTGTATTGCAAAAATTCACAAAATTAGAATTGCACTCTTACTCTAATTGTGACCAACTTTCTTGCAATTGGCACAAATAACCAACAAGAGTGACACTCTAACTTAGAAGCCTACTTTAGATTTTAGGTTGCACTCTGGACCGTCAACAACAACAACAAAGCCTTTCAGTCCCAAACAAGTTGGGGTAGGCTAGATTTGAAACCCATAAGATTTTGAAACCAAGTCATGGTTCTGGCACGTGGATAGCTAACTTCCACGCACCCCTGTCCATGGCTAGTTCTTTAGTGATGTTCCAATCCTTCAGGTCTCTCTTAATGGACTCATCCCATGTCAAGTTTGGACTACCACGACCCCTCTTAACATTCTCAGCCCGCTTTATCCTTCCAATATGCACCGCCGCTCCTGGAGGCCCTATGTTGTATATGTCCAAACCATCTTAGACGGTGTTCGACAAGCTTCTCTTCAATCGGTGCTACGCCAACTCTTTCATGTATATCATCATTCCGGACCCGGTCCTTTCTTGTGTGGCCACATATCCATCTCAACATGCGCATCTCTGCTACACCTAGTTTTTGGATATGTTGCCTCTTGGTTGGCCAACATTATGCGCCATACAATATCGCAGGACGGATCGCCGTCCTATAGAACCTGCCTTTTAGCTTTTGTGGCACTCTCCTGTCACAGAGGACGCCAGAAGCTTGGCGCCACTTCATCCAACCAACCTTGATCCAATGGCTCACATCTTCATCGATATCACCATCCTTCTGCAACATAGACCCCAAATATCAAAAGGTGTCTTTCTCAGGTACCACCTGCCCATCAAGACTAACCTCTTCCTCCTCCTTCTGCCTAGTAGTACTAAAACTGCACCTCATGTACTCAGTTTTAGTTCTACTAAGCCTAAAGCCTTTCGATTCCAGAGTCCGCCTCCACAACTCTAACTTCCTATTAACCCCCGCCCGGCTATCATCGACTAGCACCACATCATCCGCAAAGAGCATACACCATGGGATATCTCCTTGTATATCCCATGTGACCTCATCCATCACCAAAGTAAAAAGATAAGGGCTCAAAGCTGAACCTTGGTGCAGTCCTATTTTAATTGGAAAGTCATCGGTGTCGCCATCACTTGTTCGAACACTTGTCACAACATTATCGTATATCCTTAATGAGGGTGCCGTACTTTGTTGGGACTTTGTGTTTCTCCAAGGCCCACCACATAACATTTTGTGGTATCTTATCATAGGCCTTCTCCAAGTCAATGAACATCATATGGAGGTCCTTCTTTTGCTCCCTGTATCTCTCCATAAGTTGTCGTACCAAGAAGATGGCTTCCATGGTAGACCTTCCAGGCATAAAACCAAATTGATTTTTGGTCACGCTTGTCAATATTCTTAAGCGATGCTCAATGACTCTCTCCCATAGCTTCATTGTATGGCTCATCAGCTTTATTCCACGGTAATTAGTGCAACTTTGAACATATCCCTTGTTCTTGAAGATTGGCACTAATATACTCCGCCTCCATTCTTCGGGCATCTTGTTTGCCAAAAAATGAGGTTGAAAAGCTTAGTTAGCCATACTATCGCTATGTCTCCGAGGCCTCTCCATACTTCCATGGGAATACCATCAGGGCCTGATACGTGTCGAACGTATCTATAATTTTTCATTGATCCATGCTAGTTTTGTGATATTGTCACATGTTTCTATTATCATATTACATAATTTTTATGCATTTTGTCGGACTAACCTATTGACAAGATGCCTAGTGCCAGTTTCCTGTTTTTGCTGTTTTTGTATTTCAGAAAATTTTCTTTTGCAAATATTATCGGAATTAGACGAAAATTTACGGGGAATTTTTATTCGTTGGAAGGCACCTGGAGACCAAAGGGCGACCTGGGGGGGGCACTCACAGGCCAGGGGCGGCCCCCTGCCGCGGCCCTAGGGCAGCCCGCGGGTAGGACCCGCCCCTGCCCTGTGGGCACCCCCTCGGCCCCCTCCGACGCCTATAAAATCACATTAAACCTAAAAACGTTGAGGCGGCCATTAATTTCCAGAGAAGTCGCCCCGACACGCCGTCACCGTAAACCCTAGTTCGTGGGTGATTCTGAAGCTGATCCCGTCACCCTGCCGGAGGGGAGATCGATCCCGGAGGGCTCTTCATCGCCATGCCTTCCTCTAGGATGATCTGTGAGTAGTCCCACCTTGGACCATGGGTCCATGACAGTAGCTAGATGGTAGTCTCTCTCTCTTGTGCTTCATGTCTTATGATATTGTGAGCTGCCTAACATGATCAAGATCGACTATTGTAATGCTATGTGATGTGTTTGCTGGGATCCGATGGATTATAAAGTTATGATCAGATTGTGCATGATTCTTACATGTTGATTTATGTTCTTGCATGCTCTCCGATGTGCGTAGTTACTTTGGCCAAGTGATTGTGTGTATCTCCAAGAGGGAGTATTTATGCTAGATAGTGGGTTCATGCCCCCTTTTGTTCCTGGGCACGAGTGACAGAAACGTCTAAGGGTGAGGGTGTGCTGTTGCTACTAAGGGTAAAACAGCGGTGTTAATGTCTCTTTTGATATTAGTATTGCTTACTTCATGCGCTTTATTTAATGCAATTGTCTATTGCTTGCAACTTAATACCGTTGGGTGACAGGCTGGATCGCGATCCCACGGTGGACTTTTTACACAAAGATGCAGTTAGACTCAACGGTCTTTGTTCATTGTTGTGATGCCTACATAAATATTATCATGTTCTCTTTGTCATAGCTAGATTAAGTTTGTATTATAATCTTTTCAATTGCCCAGCTGTAATTTGTTTACCCATCATATGAATGTTTTATTTACTTGAGAGACTCCACTAGTGAACCCATGGCCCCCGGTCCATCTTTTTACATTAATTGCAACCTTTATTTATCACTTTTCATCATCATTACTCCACTGGTCTATTTTCATATTTTCATCTATTTCACTATACAATTAACCACTTTGTTTTCTGCGAGACCGGAAAGATTGACAACCTTTTCCGCCGTTGGGGGCAAAGTATTTTGGTTGAGTATGTGCAGGTCCACGTCTGTTGAAGATTAAGCGCCAGAGATCCTCAACATTCACTTTGTTGTTGATTTCAAAGTCCTACTGGTTCGATAAACCTCGGTTCGTTAACGAGGGAAAACTGCTACTTGCTACATCCATGCCTTCGCTTGGGGCACCACCCAACGCATCATTCACCGATTAGCAGGTCCCATCGCCTTGCCTCCTTTCATCCTCTTCAATGCCTCCCTGACCTCAGACTCCTGGATACGTCGGACAAAACGTCTACTGGTATCATCAAAGGAGTCGTCTAGCTGGAAGGTAGAGCTCTCATTCTCTCCATTGAAGAGGTTGTCGAAGTACTCTCACGAAGATGAAACTCTGGACCATCACCTTATATTATTTTTTCGTAGTTCCATAAATATCCGTGTATTTTGAATAAAATATTTGTAGCTATAAAAGAGATATTCTTGTATTTTAGAATATTTTTTATGTATGCCATGAAAGTACTTATGTCTTAAATGCGCAAAACATATGGAAAAACTTTTTTGATCGATATTTTCTTATTAAACTCGTTGGAGCTTTATTAATCAATTATACTGTTTGCGGGCATAAAGATTAGATCATGTGGTCGATGTAGGGAGGACCTAGAGAACTGATGATTAGGGTGCATGGTGTTGTTGCGGCCGTCAAAAAACATTTTCAGGAGTAACACATTTAGTAAAAGGTTTTTATTTTATAAAGAATAAAATAGTCGGTGTCCTGTGCAACCCTTGGTTGCACTTGGATCCGCCCTTGGGTGGAAAGGAGTCACAAATTATGTCCTGCACAAGTCAACAAAAAAAACGTCCTACACCTAGAGCTAATGCAATGCAAACAAGATTATGGCTCTCGATATTGAAATTCCTTCTTTCGTGGATGAATACTTCTTGTTCAAATTCAGGAAAATCCTATTTGCCGCCTTTTGCAGTGCGGGTGGCTCGCGTCGCGCACACCCGCGCCACAAATGGGCTGGCGCATGTTATGTTTTACCTTTTTTCTGTTTTTTCTTTTTACTTTACTTTATTTTTTTGTTTTCTTCTATTTCTTTTTTCTTCCTTTCTATTTTTTTGTTTCTTTCAATTATCTTTTTGTTTTCTTTTTTCGTCACTTGTACATAATTTTGAAACATATTCATTTTTAGTAAATGTTTAGATTTTAAAAATGTTCAAATTTGAAAGTTGTTCATATTTTTTTTGAAAATTGTTTAATTTTTGGAAAACACTTAGATTTTAAAAATGATCGTTTAAAAAAATTAAAACTATAAAAATATTCAAAATATAAAATGTTCAGTTTTTGAAATGTTTACAATAAAAAATGTTCTGATTTTGAAAATGTTCATTTTCTAAAAATGTTCCGATTTGAAAATAATTCCGAATAAAAAATATATTAAAAAAATGTACACATTTACAAAAAATCTTTCCCTTTCTTTTTCTGTTTTTTCTTTTCTTTTTCCTTTTTTATTTCTTTCAATTTTCTTTTTCTTTTTTTTCGTTCTCTTTGTTGGTACTTGTATATGATTTAAAAAATATTTAGATTTTAGAAATATGCAATTCGAAAGTTGTTCAGATTAAAAAATGTTCAAGTTTGAAAATTATTTAAAATTTAAAATTTTAGATATTGAAAATGATTAAATTGTGAAATTATTCATTTTTTTAAATTGTAAAATTTTAGGTTTACCCGGTCAGCAATTCACAGAATCCTCAAATTCCAAACCAAAAAAAAGTTATGGCCAACAGAAGAATTTTCCCAGCAAAATAAAAAAATCAAAAAAAGGGAAAAAAATTCTGTGGCGCACCAAAGCCAAGGATGCGCCACAGAATTATTGGGCGGGATTCGAAATTTTGAATCCGCCCAATAATTCTGTGGCGCATCCTTGCATTGGTGCGCCACAGAATTGTTGGGCGGGATTCGAAATTTTGAATCCCGCCAGCCCCCTTCTCCCTCTCTTTTCCCTTTTCTCCTTCTCTCCCTCCACTTCTCCCTCCACTTCTCCTCTTCCTTTCTCCTCTTCCCTTCTCCTCTACACTTCTCTCCCCTTCTCCTCCCTCCTCCATCTCTTCTCCTCTCCTCCACATCTTCTCTACTCCTCCTCACCTCCACCTCACCTCCACCTCCACCTCCACCTCCACCTCCACCTCCGGCGACCTCCTCCACAACTCCGGCGACCTCCACAACTCCGGCGACCACCTCCACAACCCCGACGACCTCAACCTCCGGTGACCTCCTCCTCCACCGGCGACCTCCTCCTCCACCGGCGACCTCCTCCTCCTCCACTCCGGTGACCTCCTCCTCCTCCACTCCGGTGACCTCCTCCTCCTCCACTCCGGCAACCTCCTCCTCCACTCCGGCGACCTCCTCCTCCCCCTCCGGCGAACTCCGGCGAACTCCGGCGACCACCATCCTCCACCAACCTCCGGCGACTCCCTCCTCCACCCATCTACGGCCTCCAAAAAAACGAAACGAAACGAAATTCCGGCGACCAGATCTAGATCTGGTCAGATCCAGATCTAGATCTGGCCGCCCTTTTTTTTTGAAATTCAAAAAAATTCTGTGGCGCATGGAAGAGGGGTGCGCCACAGAAATATTTCTGTGGCGCACGGTGGGTGNAACAAGTCATCCGTGAAGTAATGCTTTTTCTTATAACTCACCCAGAAAGCTTCATGCCCGGCCGCTGCAGCTTTCTCGTACCAGTGATGCAATCGACGCAATTGGTATGATAGAGAACTGATCTCCTCAGGTCTGACCAGGGACTTCCCGGGTTTATATGTCCATGCATACTGATACTGTTGCTGTGGTTGTACGAGCTGGGCAACTGTTTTAGTTGAGATCACCTTCAGCGGGGATATCGACTTTTTTGCCTGTTCTCCGAGGCTGGGCCACTTGTTTCCCGCGTTTTGCAGCATAGAACTGCTCCTTCTTTAGTCGATCTGCCGCCTCCTTGTCCTCCTTCATCTTCTGCTTCTTTAGGAGATAGGCAGCCTTCTTTTCCTCGGCCTCTTGGACTAATTGTCTTCAGCATGACACGATCATAGTTATCTGCCATGGAGGTGACTTTGGCCGGGGATTGCTGAAATTTTCAGAAATGTCTTAACTTTTTCTGGATCCAGTTTCTCTCTAGGCGGGGGCCGTTTCGGAGCTAACTGTTCTGTAATATGGGCACGCACCGACTCCTCGAGCTCCTCTGGAAGTCAAGTCGTAAGGTCTCTTTGGAACAGGCTTTAGCAACTCGCGTTCCGCTCGAGATAACTTATCTGCACGCGTCGACGTGAAGGATAGTTTCCGCTTTGACGAGAAGGTTTTTTCCCGGGGCGGAATTGAAGGACGGGACGTCGCGCGCGATGGACTCGCGACGGATGGGGCATCGAGGGATGGATCTTCATGTGAGGAGGATATATCTTGGGGGGATGAATCTTAGGTGGGGGAGATGGATCTTTAGGGGGGGAGATGGATCCTTAGGGGGGGGGATGGATCCTTAGGTGGGGGGGATGGATCCTTGTGTGGGGGGATGGATCTTGGGGGGGGGATGGGGGGATGGATCTTGACGTGGGGGGATGGATCATTAGGTGGGGGGATGGATCTTGAGGTGGGGGTCTGCTGGATCGAGGAGTGAGTTCGGAAACACGATGTTTTCCTTGTTCCAGAGAGCGATACCCTTCTCGACTTCTCCTAGTGTCTTCTCGCCGTCACCTCCGGGAATGTCAAGTTCCAGATTAGCATATAACGGCACAACTTGATCCACCCCGACACGAGCATAGCCCTGTGGAATCCCTTCGAGATGGTAGCTTGCTCCAGCTGGATTAGGTAAAGCATAGCCGACCGCCACCTTGAAAGACATGTTCTTCATTGACATGTGTAGCTCACAGTCTGTCTTCTCCGTGATATCATCCACGGGGTAGTGAGCCGCCGGTTGAAATTGAGAATTTTCCAAATGAGTGGAACCCACGCTGCTTTTCCGCTGATCAGATGGGGCGCTTGTACATGCAGCTGCTCCTGCCTGCAGCTGAGTCGAGATCAGATTCATTTTGCTTACTAATTGAGTCGAGTCGCTGCTGCTCCTGCACCTTGCGTTCCAGTGCTG
Organism: Puccinellia tenuiflora; assembly: GCA_012064385.1. Taxonomy (NCBI): domain Eukaryota; kingdom Viridiplantae; phylum Streptophyta; class Magnoliopsida; order Poales; family Poaceae; genus Puccinellia; species Puccinellia tenuiflora. Next base: position 135,179 of record QRDG01002163.1, on the reverse strand, counting down.
ATAACCGGTCAGACTCCTGCTTCTTTCTTCTCTGACGGCTTCTATAAGTATCAGCGTCTTCCGGAAAACCGTGCTTCAAGGTGACACCGGCTCCATAGCCTCGTAATCGTCCAACGTGTTCAGGATTCCCGATTGCTAGTGTCAGCTCGTCATTCTCTCTGTCAGGGACGTACTCTCCCCTGCGAACTTTACTATTGCGTCCTCAAGTTGTTTGGTTATATACTCAATTGTTTGCCTTCCATTTTCCCTGAGCAATAATCTTTCCTGTCTGTGGGTCCCAACCCTGCCCCATGTGCGAACAACCAAAACTTGGACCTCGGGGGCCAATCCGCTGTCTGTGGAATGATCCCCGTTATCAAACAGTCGTGATTCAAAGGCTTCCCACTTAGGCACGGCAGCCCTGTAAGCCACCTGCCCCCAAATGGTGGTGATATCCTTCTTCGCAGCATTTAACTTATTTTGAACCGATCGGGCCAGAGCGCCCTCCGATTTTCTTTGCTCCACAAATGTGGGCCACTGCTGTTTAATCTTCACTAGTGCTCCAGTGAAATCTGGATCCGTCTCCCCGGCCTTTATATAAGCTTTCCATAAGTTTTTCTTCCAGGTCCGGAATTGTTCGGCCATCTTACTAAGCGACCACTCCTTCACTTTGTCCATCAGGGGAACCGGCAGATCTGGCGGTAGGCTGACCTTTGTTAAGGTGTGTTCCAACACGATGTTTTTAGCCTCTCCTCGACATAAGTAGCTGGGTTGTTTACATCCTTCGGCTTAATCCACTCTTCAAGGTTGATCGGGACAATGTCCCTTACAATAACCCCGCATTGATTAATGTATTTGCGGCGGTTGTCCATGGGTTCCAAAGGTTCCCCACTAGCACTAACTGTGTTGATCACTATCCTACGACCCTCCTTCAACGGCTTCGTCGGGCCTCGTTTCGGCAATGCAGTAGATGTGGATGATCCGGAGGGCTAAAAGAAAAAAATGGTTCGTTAATAACAACAATATACAACTCAAATAATACATCTAGTGTGATCGATGTACATAGGCCTTATTATACCTCGCCAGAGTTTTGTAATGGGCACTTCTTCCCCCTCTCTATCATTTTCTTCTTCCTGAACCCCCTCACCGGAATCGTTCAGAAATTGGGAGCCGTCATCTTCCGCCGGTGAAGGCATCTTCTTCACCGACAGCGCGGCCCGCACGTCCTGCTATAAAATCCATGATTCGCAGTTCGGCCTCCTCATCTCTGTCGATGTCCATCTTCCTGCACAAACCTTTCCGAGTCTGTCGCTTGCTAACCTGGAAAATAAAAACCTCTTTATTCATTGGTAATCAAAGTTATCCGGGGTTAGAGTTTTTTTTCATGCGAGCTAGTTCACGAGTTATGGGATTTTCTTCTCTATTCACATTAGTCATTTAGCATATGTTTTGACAGGAACTTTATATCACGAACAAGTGGGAATCGTCGTTGCAAACACTCAAAGTTAATACACTTGAGAAATTCATCATATGTTTGGAAAGTCATCTAGAGGTGAAGTAACTCACCACTTACACATTTAAAATTTATTCAAAAATATTATTTCAAACATAAATAGATAAGTTCCGTTTCATTTCCTTTATTTTTGAAGGGAAAATCCCAAATCATATTACATAAGGGAAAAAATCATGAAAAATACAACAAACTAGGAATCAAATATACATAGTCCATTTATGATACGAAATTGTTTGTTACAACTGTCTTACACTGGAGTTTTACAAATACATAAATACAAGAAGGAAATTACAAAAAAATCGCCTCTGAAAAGTAGTACTCCCTCTGTATTGCATGCACATCTAACAGTCTAGAACAAGAAGCATCTCAAGCTTGAAGGTGACTTCAAGAAATGCAGGTATACCCAGATATCCGTGACTTCAGTACCTCAAGTAGCTGGTTCAAAATGCAGGTATACCCCATCTAACAATCAACAGAGCCATGAACTGAACTCTATGCAGCTACATATTGGCAGCAGCAACTATATTTTGTGTTAGCTTTGTGCTTTTGACTGAATTAAAATGAAATGCACTCTCAGTTTACAAGGAAATGCAGTAAACAGCATTGGTTCATTTTTTTAGATAGTGCTTGCTGTTTAAGGAACTTCAAACAATGTAAAGTAATCCTGGATCAACTACACTTGTTGAATTCTAGCGCTAGCATACAAGTTTATTTTGGAAATTCTAAAGTACAGTGTACTAAATCCATTAAATGACCAGAAGCAATACTTGCAAGCAGTGCACTACAGCTGCAATATTGAAAGCAATACAAGCAGATACAGTACAAGCACTCAAGCAGTACAAAATGCAAGTGCAATATTGGAAGAAAAATTGCTGGAGTAGTGTTGTGTGCAAGTGCAAGTACTCACTGCAAGCAAAAAAAAATCTTTGAGTAGCTATCATGTTCTGAATCAAAGGACTCCACTAAAACGACTGCAAAGTCTCATCTGGTGAAGGTTCCAAATCATCCGCATACCCAAAACTACCGGCTGTTGGTATTGTTTTCAGGACCAGATCGAGCTCAAAAGAAACCTGTATACATTAGAAGGAGGAAGAGTGGAGGAGGGGGGGGCGCTTACCGGCCGGGCCGCGGAGGAGATCGGGGGGGTGGGACGGCGGTGGAGCACGACGGGAGCGAGGCGCGCGGCGGCGGAGCACGGCGCGCGGAGAGGAGGACGGCGCCGGAGCACGGCTGGCGGTGGGCGGAGCACGCGGCGGCGGTGGCAGAGGAAGGGCGGAGGGCAGAGGGAGGGCGGAGCACGCGGCGGCGTTCGAGAGAAGAGAATGAGGAAAAAGAAGAAGGGAACCGCCCAAATCGACGCGGAAGGGACCTTTTGGTCCGGTTCCAGCCACGAACCGGTGACCAAAGACCCTTTGGGGCCCGGTTGGTAACACCAACCGGGACGAAAGGGTCCCCCCGGGCCGCGAAAAAATGCGCGCGAAGCCCAGCGGGCCTTTGGTCCCGGTTGGTGTTACCAACCGGGACCAAAGGCCTTTTTTTTTCCTTTTTCTTTTTTGTTTCTATTTCTGTTTTTCTAGTTTTCTTTTTTCTGTTTTCTTTTTTCTGGTTTTCTTTTTTGTTCTTTTTCCTGTTTTCTTTTATAGTTTCTTTTTAATTATTTAAAAAGTCATATAATCATTATCTTTTTAATATTTATTTTTCTAGTTTCTTTTTTATTATTTGAAAATCATATCTTTTCTAGTGTCTTTACAATGTTTTCAGTATTTGAAAATCATTATCTTTTTAATATTTATTTTTCTAGGTTTCTTTTTATTATTTTGAAAATCATATCTTTTTCTAGTTTCTTTTCAAATGTTCAATACCTAATTGCCCATTGTGGTCATTACGGCAAAGAAAAAATAAGAGAGAAAAAAACAGAAGCCCATTACTACCGGTTGTCATGTGGCTGATCCAACACTGTTTTGCCCATCCGGAAAGCTTGCGCAATCTGTCTTGCGTCGTCGTGAGCAGCAAATCGACCTTCGATCCAAGCAGCCGCAAGAACATCTCTCATGATCTAACGACCATCCCAAAAGTGTTGGGAATGTTGTAGATCATGAGAGAGCCTTGCAGCTGCTTGGATCCGACCGAGGGGCATGGCTACCACTTCCACCACCACCACAAGCGCTCTAAAGATCAGGGCTACTCTTGTTCTTCATCTCCTCCTCGATCATGTTTGGTATTTATAGCTAAAAGATCAGGGCAACTCTTCATCTTTAGTCCCGGTTGGTAGATTGAACCGGGACTAAAGGAGCGTTGATATGTGTGCCATATCTTCTGCTTGAGATCCAACGGCTCAGAAGCGCTCGAAAGAAACACACCCTGATCCAACGGCCCACAAGCGCTCTAAAGAAAACACACGATCCATGTGCTTCCGATCAAACGGCTCAGAAGCGCTCGAAAAGAAACACACCCTGATCCAACGGCCCACAAGCGCTCTAAAGAAACACACGATCCGTGTGCTTCCGATCAAAACGGCTCACAAGAGCTCCAACGAAACACACGATCCATGTGCTTCTGATCCAACGGCTCACATATCAACGCTCCTTTAGTCCCGGTTCAATCTACCAACCGGGACTAAAGATGAAGAGTTGCCCTGATCTTTTAGCTATAAATACCAAACATGATCGAGGGAGGAGATGAAGAACAAGAGTACGGCAACAGCGGAGAAGAAGCTAGTCAAACTAGTCCGGAAGGCAAAGACCGAATACAAATCATTCGGATTCGCCTGCATACGTCCAACAGTGCATTTTATATGCAGGCACTCACGAGCCACTGTTGGGCTGTATGCAGGTGAAACCGTGTATTTTGTTCTATATCTAGGAATCATTCAGTTCATCGACCGAACACAAGTCATACAAGTCATTTGATATGCAGGTAATCACAAGTCAGGTGAAACCGTGTGCATTTGATAAAAGGTTTAATACATTATTACACATCACCACCAACATCCCTATCTAGTGTGTCCCTTTCTTCTTCGTGTGTGTCCCTTTCTTCTGATTGCATCGCAACCATGGACAATCTTCATCATTCAACGCGATGGTTGGGTCAGTTTTAACCGTGAAGGGGGGAATTTCATGAAAATTATTGTAATCTTCCGACATGTCCGTCTTGTCCTCCACTCCTACGATGTTTCTTTTCCTGAAAGAACTATGTGGTGCTTTGGCTCATCGTATGATGTATTCGCTTGCTTATCTTTTCTTTTTTTTCGGTCTGGAAGACATGTCCTTCACATAGAAAACCTGAGCCACGTCATTGGCTAGGACGAATGGTTCGGTGTCGTACCCAAGTTTTTTTTACATCCACCGTAGTCATTCCGTACTTCGGGTCTACATTTACCCCGCCTTCCAGGTTGAACCATTTGCACCTGAACAAAGGTACCTTGAAAGAAGGTCCATAGTCAAGTTCCCATATCTGCTCTATGTAACCATAATATGTGTCCTTTTTCCCATTGTTGTTTGTTGCATCAAAGCGGACACCACTGTTTTGGTTGGTGCTCTTTTTATCTTGGTCGGCCGTGTAAAATGTATTCTCATTTATCTCGTACCCTTGAAAAGTCAATATAGTCGACGATGGTGCTATGGCCAACAAGTATAATTGTTCTTCAACAGTGTTGTCATTAATGAGACGTGTTTTGCAACCATCCGCTGAAAGTCTTCATGTGTTCTCTTTCAATCGATTCTCCAGGCTGCTCCGGGCATTTAGAGCGTAAAATATTCATGTGTTCCTGGATATACGGAGCCACCAAGATGGAATTATGTAAAACTGTGTAGTGTGCTTGATTGAAAGAATCCCAGTCCTTACACATTATTGCTTTCTTTCCTAGCGTGCCTATTCCACGCAGTCTCCCCTCATGGCGCGATTGAGGAACACCGATCGGCTTAAGGTCAGGAATAAAGTCAACACAAAACTCAATTACCTCCTCTGTTCCATAGCCCTTGGAGATGCTTCCTTCGGGCCTAGCACGGTTATGAACGTATTTCTTTAAGACTCCCATGAACCTCTCAAAGGGGAACATGTTGTGTAGAAATACAGGACCGAGAACATTAATCTCTTCGACTAGGTGAACTATGAGGTGCGTCATAATATTGAAGAAGGATGGTGGGAACACCAACTCGAAGCTGACAAGACATTGGACCACCTCCCTCTGTAAACCTGGTAGAGTTAATGGATTGATCACCTTCTGAGAAATTGCATTGAGAAATGCACATAGCTTCACAATGGGTACTCGAACATTTTCCGGTAGAAGCCCCCTCAATGCAATCGGAAGTAATTGTGTCATAATCACGTGGCAGTCATGAGACTTTAGGTTCTGGAACTTTTTCTCTGCCATGTTTATTATTCCCTTTATATTCGACGAGAAACCAGACGGGACCTTGATACTGCTCAGGACTTCAAAAAAGATCTCCTTCTCTTCTTTGGTAAGAGCGTAGCTGGCAAGACCTTGATACTTATCTGGATTCAGGTGGTCGTCTCGTTCGTGCATACGTTGGTGGTCCTGTCGTGATTCCGGTGTATCTTTTGTTTTCCCATACACGCCCAAGAAGCTTAGTAGGTTCACGCACAGATTTTTCGTCACGTGCATCACATCGATTGCAGAGCGAACCTCCAGTATTTTCCAATAGGGTAGCTCCCAAATATAGAGCACTTCTTCCACATGGGTACGTGTCCATCAGCGTCATTCGAAACAGATAGACTACCAGGACCCTTTCCAAAGATTACTTTTAAGTCCTTGACCATGTCATATATAACATCACCATTAGGTAATTTAGGATTCGTCTGATGATTTGGCTCACCTTTGAAATGCTTGCCTTTCTTTCTTACGGCATGCCCTTTTGTAAGAAATCGCCGATGCCCCAGTCTCACCTAAACAGTGCGTGCATGCATTGTATCCCTTGTTTGACTGTCCTGAAATGTTACTAAGTGCAGGCCAATCATTGATGGTTACAAACAGTAACGCTCGTAGGTCAAATTCCTTTTGTTCGTGCTCATCCCACGTAGGTACACCTTCGTCACGCCACAACTGTAAAAGTTCTTCAACCAATGGCCTCAGATACACATCAATGTCGTTGCCCGGTTGCTTCGGGCCTTGGATGAGCACTGGCATCATAATGAACTTCCGCTTCATGCACAACCAAGGAGGAAGGTTATAAATACACAGAGTCACAGGCCAGGTGCTATGACTAGAGCTCTGCTCCCCGAAAGGATTAAAGCCATCTGTACTTAGCCCAAATCTTAAGTTCCTTGCGTCAGCTGCAAATTCCGGGAACTCCCTGTCGATTTTTCTCCACTGCGACCCATCGGCGGGGTGTCTTAACATCAGGTCTTTCAAACGGTCTTCTTTGTGCCATCGTAACAACTTTGCATGCTCTTTGTTTTGGAACAAACGTTTCAATCGTGGTATTATAGGAGCATACCACATCACCTTGGCAGGAACCCTCTTCCTAGGGCACGGCTCACCCTCAACATTACCAGGGTCATCTCGCCTTATTTTATACCGCGATGCACCGCATACCGGGCATGCATTCAAATTCTCGTACTCCTCACCACGGTAGAGGATGCAGTCATTGATGCACGCATGTATCTTCTGCACCTCTAATCCTAGTGGGCAGACAACCTTCTTTGCTTCGTACGTACTGGGGGGCAATACGTTATCTTTTGGAAGCATCTTCTTTATTATTTTCAGCAATTTTTCAAATCCCTTGTCAGAAGTACCTTCCTCTGCCTTCCATTGCAGCAATTCCAGCGTGGTACCAAGCTTTTTTCTGGCCATCTTCGCAAGTTGGGTACAACAATTTCTTGTGATCCTCTAACATGCTCTCCAACTTCAACCTCTCGTTTTCAGTTCCGCTGTTTATCTGTGCATCAAGAATGGCCCGACCAAAATCATCATCGTGCTCATCAACAATGGGCTCTTCTTCAGCTTCGTCTTCCCCCATTGCAGTATCACCGTCTTCGGTGAACGTAGGATAGTTGTCATTATCCTCTTCTTCTTCATTTTCTTCCATTATAACCCCTCTTTCTCCGTGCTTGGTCCAACAATTATAACCGGACATGAAACCATGCTGCAACAGGTGGACGTGAATGGTTTTTGAGATAGAGTAATCCTGCGTATTCTTGCAGACGCTACATGGACAAGAAATAAAACCATTCGACGGCTTGTTTTTCTCAGCCACACGGAGAAAATAATGCATGCCATTAATATAGTCGGGAAATCGTCGGTCACTATACATCCATTGCCGGCTCATCTGCATTATATAAATATATCAAAAACTATTGCACTACATCAAGAGTATATAATAGTGACCAAATTAGTTAATACAAGTTTATCACATTAAAACCAAAGTAAAGTAATTGTAATGCATAGTCCTCATAAAACATACATTAATTGAAACTAACATACAACTATCTAAATAATTTAAATCCAACACCAAATGCGATCAAAATCGCAACTAAGGTAACTACTGAACCAACAACATAATGGTACCAAGCCTCCTGACTAATGAATATTTTCTAATCTTTTTAATCTTCAAGCGCATTGCATCCATCTTGATCTCATGGGCATGTGCGACGTCGGCAAGCTTGAACTCGTGTTCATCGATGATGTCGGCAAGCTTCAACTCCAATTTCATCTTCTCTTCTAGGCATTGCAGACGAAGATCTTCACTTCTTTCCAATTTTGCTTTCAAATCATTGTTTTCATTTACAAAAAACTCGACAATAGGGTCGGTTGGAATTTCCGGTTCAACTACCTCCTAGATAAAAGTTTCTATGTCAAGTTGGTAGGTATAGTTGTTTTAAACACGAAATGAAACAAATAGTTATGAAAATATACCACATCCGAATCATAGACCGGACAAGGGCCGACGGGGGCGGATATCAAAACCATGACACTATACATATAAAAAAAACATAAGAAAATTTTTACAAGAAATAAATATGCTTTTAAATCATACATGTCATTTTTCTTAAAATAGAAGATAAAGAAAAAAAGCTCACCGAGGTGGTGCCGGTGACGGGACGACGCGGGCTATCGACGGCGGTGAGGACGGGACGACACTAAAATCCACAAATAATAAATTAATTTGAGCTCAAAATGCATATAAAAAATTAAACTCTCTAGCTAGGCATTTCATCAAACACCTTGCTTGCACTACAAACCATAAAATGAGCTAAACTAGCAATGAAATGAGCTAAAGTTGCAACTTCGGAGAAAAGGATGATGTTGCTAACCCTTGAATATATGGGGTGCCTTCAATCCTCACAAATGGTGAAAAAAAATGGGGATTAACTTGAGTGATGGAGTGGAAATGGAGGAGAAAATGTTGATGAACTCAAGCTAAAAATGGTGGTGGAGCTCGGGTGGAAGATGATATAGGCAGGGAAGAGCCTTTGGTCCCGGTTCGTGGCTGGAACCGGGACTAAAGGGTGCCTGCCAGGGGACCCACGGCCGCCGCGGGCACGTGCGGACCCTTTGGTCCCGGTTCCAGCCACGAACCGGGACCAAAGGTCCCAATTGAACCGGGACCAAAGGTCCCCGGCGCCCCGGCCGATGGAACCGGGACCAATGGGGGCATTGGTCCCGGTTATTTAATGTGCCGGGACAAAAGGGCCGAATGGAAGCCCCTTTTTCCACTAGTGTGGACGAAGGAACCGAGAGGTTTGGTTGATGCAGATGAGGAACATGACCTGGAGGAACCTCTAGCACGGGTCTCGGTGGCGCATGCAGGGACGGTCGCGGCGACTACAAACCAGATCAGCTCAGGGACAGACGTGTGCTGGCTCCGGAGGGGCTGACCCGTGCTGCTGTAGCGGTTCCGGTCCCGGCCTGGCTGGGCCTAGGAGGCGGCATGGCTAGGGCTCCAGGTGGCTCCATGGCAGCAAGCGATGACCTAGGGCTAGGAGCACGAGGGCCGGGGACATTTTTTGTGAGTAGATGCGGCAGCGTGGATGAACAGAAGGAAACTGTTGACGTGATTTCAGTGGCTGTGGGATCGTGGGGGACGCGGAGACAAAACTTTGGCAGAGTTTTCGTCTGACAATGAAATCTCGGTCGTTTGATTGGAGCGGCAGACCATGGATGCAATATGGATTGTTGGATGTGATTCTTTTGATTGGATGGGACGCTTCTGGTAAACTTGTGTGCAACTGTTGGTGTGGCTTTAGGGAAATTTAAGTTCGCTCTTTTATAAGTAGTGTAGATAAACCTACCCGCCGAGACGCCTTCTGGAGTACTTGCACTTGCACGAATAGCCGTTTGATGAAGATTTCCTTGTCTTTTTTGCACTTGCACCAACGTCCATATACATATAATCACTATGTTTTTAATTACACTAAAATTAGATGTGTATTTTGGTCACGTAACTCTCAAAGTGTGATAAACTAGTAACTGGACTCTCCACGATGAGTAAAGTGGTCACAATTTATTCAGCAGAACTAGTTTCGTCCGAGGTGGCATGTTGACCGGACAGTCCCGCAACAAGTGGCGGAGACAAGGGGACCAGCAGGGGCCTGGCCCCCCTAATACCATTGTTAATTTTGCTCCTAAATTTTATGGACATTGCAATTTTCAAATTTTTTGTCGTAACCGCCCCCTCAATCTCCAAATTTTTCAATCCTGGCTCCGCGCCGGCCCGCACCAGTCTTGCTGAGGTCAGTTTGTTTTTTTGTAAAAAAAAGACCCTAGTGATTATTTTGTAGGTCCTCTGCCAGCAGCAGCATCGTACTCGACGGCGATCCCAGGCAAGGACTGCCTCGACGGTCCTAGCTCCAGCAGTTGTTCCCCTTGCCCTATACCTCCGTTCACAAGCCCTCCGGCGTTGTCCCGAATGGTCTGACGCTCTCAGCGGCGTCGACTGAAAGCCGCATCGCGAAGATAGCGAGTGTGTCCCCCACCCACCACTAATCTTGAGCAGCCACGTCAATCCTGGGGCGTGACGTGTTGCGGGGTTATCGCATCAGTGCCCCTCTGTGAGGGACTTAGGTTTTGGGGTAGGAGAGTCATGGCGTTGGTAGTACCGTCGGCTAACAAGGAAGAAGGCAATTTACTCAGGTTCAGGCCCCCGAAGGGTAATAACACCCTACTTCCTACTTGTCTGAGCTTGTATTGAATGATGATTACAGGTTTGTCGTGGAGGCTATCGTGGCGGAGATTAAATATGAGAGAACATAAGTCCTTGCCCGACGGCCCCTCCCAGCCTTTATATAGGAGGCTAGGTCTCGGGTGCCCGTGGCCGGGTAGGTTACAGATTAGGGGAAACCCTAACTTTATAGTCTTGTTCGCATGCCTTTTCCATGTTCTTAAAAGTTCGTTACTTGGCTCGTCCGAAGCCTCTTAAGCGGGCCTGGGCTTCATGAGGTTTTAGTGGGCCACTCGACAGAAAATACAAAAAACATATAATACAAAAATATTATAAAAATATTTATTTTACCTTAGGCCATCCACAAGATATATTCGACCTACTGGCTCCATACGCAGTCTTGTCCTCGTCGGTGGAGGCACGGGTGTCCCTTAATTTTAGATGCAACGATTTTGATAAGGTAGCACGAGATGTGTTCAACATGTATGAATGGTGGATTAATAATAGAATTAATGATGTATAAGGTGCCATCTACTTTCCAGTGTGTTTGTTTGTTCATTATATAAGACTTGGGATTATAGCTCCGTAATAAAATGGTTGGGTGCGTAGATTGATCAAGAAACCGGGATATCCCTTCTCAAAGAAGAAAATGAAACAACTTTTTTACAAAGGGAATTAAAGGCTAGTGTTCTCAATGGTGGGATGCGGCAGCGGCCATGTCTGCAGAGTGTGTGGACTTGGCAACAACAATTCGAAAGGTTAATTTTAATCACTGTTATCGAGCAGCTAATGTTGCGGCTCATGATAGTCATAGTTTTTTTAATAAAATTTCCGTGAGTTGGATTAATGAGCCCCCGGGCTGGTTAATCAGTAGAGTTGGTGAACAATGTAATTGTATTTTAAATTTTAATAAAGCTACTTAGCTATAATTAATGGTCTTCCTCAGAAAAAAAAAAGGCTAGTGTTCTCGATCTGTCGTTGTGAGCGATGGGATAAGGTATGGTCGCGTGCGCTCGTGCAGCCACTTAAATCAACGAGCTGGAAACAGTAGAAAAGAAATATATCACTTTACATTTTTTTTGATAAAGAGAATATATTAATATCGAGAGATACCAATTACACCCAGCCTCTGCAACAACAAGATATCAAAAGACATCCAGGATGCACACAGCCAAGAAAAAAAATAAAAAATAAAAGAGAAAACAAAAACAAAAGACCACGTCGGAGTGATGGAACACTCGCAACAGCAACACTCGAACCACCACCAAAATACAACACCCGGATCGCAAAAAGGCTCTCCAAAACAATGCCTTCAGCAAGGCCATTGCCAGGTACAACCAATGAAGGCCAGACCAATGAAGGCCAGACCTTGGGTTTTCACCCTGACGAAAGACCGGGAGTCCAAAACAATGCCTTCAGCAAGGCCATTGCCAGGTACAGGCAATGAAGGCCAAACCTTGAGCTTTCACCCTGAACATCACGGCTCGGTACTTAGTACCACCGGAAAGCAGTCCGCCCGTGTTGCCGCCCCCTCTTGTTAAGGCCGCTGCTGCAAGTCCCCGACACCTGACACACAGGAAAACCTGGGCCTAGAGTCTTCAACGCAACCAAATCTCCACTCCGCCAGCACAAGCCTCCGATCGCAGCCACCATGACTTTCTTCACTACTTGTCAATGTCATGGAAATCTATTAGACATATCACATGACCACGACAAGATAGCGAAGCTTCGCGCCACACCCACATGAAGCATCTCTGGCCATATATGAGGGTGCGCACGACCGGATCAAATCCGATCTAGATATCCAATGACGCCTTCGCCAAACCGGAGATCACCGATGGGAAGACCGGAACACGTCGGCAGCTAGATCATGGAGGACCACATGTGGCAGATCGGCGACATGACGCTCGAAGACCAGCCGGGTCAACCACCTTTATTCTTGGTCCGAGCCCGCAGCCCCCACGCTGCCGGTCGACTCCCGGCGATCGGAGCGAGTTGGTCAACACCGGCCCATCGACTTTGTTGGCCACCGAGAAGGATGCATCAGAACCAGGACAACCGGCGATTACATGTTACATGTCACGAGAGGGTCAGACTCGGAGTATAGGTGACGCCGGCGATTACATTCTCCATTATCTGTCAAGTCCAACCCCCAGGAAGATATATGGACGCACCTATCGCCGGACCCGGCCATCGCCCACATATCGCCAAGTTCACCGCCATTAGTTTCATGTGATCGAGCTTCGCCTTCGCGCTTTCCGTCGAAGCAAGGGCGCACCACACGGCTGGGAGGTCGGCACGGGTGCGCGCGCCGTGCAAACCTAACAACATATACATGCCCACCCCCACGTTTATATTATCAGTAGTAGTAGTTAGCTAGATATACTCCAGTTTAATTAGTAATTGCAGCCGGCCGTCCTCGATCGATCTTTACTTTAAAATATTCATTTCAGCGTGCCGCCGCGCCACTAGCAACTTGGGTGTGCAGGAGTTTGCCGCCGGCCGTCTAATCGTCGCGGCTCGGCGCCGGGAGGGCGGTGGAAATGGAATGGAATCCATCCATACAAAGCGCGCGCAGAAACGACGCCGCAACGACTACCAAAACCGTGGTGGATTTTGACCATCCAGCCACCTCGATCTCTGCCGTGCGCACGTCGCTCTACCGCCACAGTAGTTTCGGTTGGTCGATCCAGCTAGCGCACACGGCTATATAAACCACCCAACCGATCGCAGTGCCAATTCATCGAGCTTGTACTCGTCAGTCATCACTCGCAGAGTTGCTGTGTGGCAATTGCGCTGAGCAGACTCTAATGGCGAAGGCTTGCGTGGTGGCCGGCGCGGTGCTGGTGTGCGCCCTCCTGCTTCTCTCCTCCGCTGTGGCGGCCGAGGCCGGCCGGCAATGGGATCATCAAGGGACAGAGAGCAGAGCGGCGACGGCGGCGGCAACGACGACAGGGAGATGGCGTCGTCCCGCTAGGAAGGCACTGCGGGAGGCCATGGTTCAGACGGACGGCGACGTCGACATTGGCGAGACCAAGAGGAGGAGCCCCGGTGGCCCAGACCCGCAGCATCACTGATGCATGCATGTCACGGTCTCGTTGCATGCGTGTGCAGTTTCTTTCTATACTAGAGATATATATTATCTAGCACGGCCGGCGGCAGCTTGTGTTCTTGTCTAGTTGTCTTGATAACACGAAAGAGAGATGATTCTGTTTTCCGACCATATGTATACAGGGTGACATCGATGATGTGTAGAGGGTGTTTTTTTTTTAGGGAAGCAGCAGCGTCTCCGAGGCCCTGCGGGGCTTTATTAATCATCACACAATTGTTACATCGTTTATAAGTTTATCTAAAATAAAGCTAGGGGTTTCATTGACCCAATTATAAGCACAATTATTCAGAAAACAGAACATAACTATCTCATACGCCACCTTGTTTGCTTCCCTCGGACAATGCCTAAAATCGACAATAGCAATACCTATAACAGAGGCAATATCAACACAATCAGCAAAAATGGACGATGATTCATTCCACCACCTTGCCTCGCCAGTGCAAGCTTCAATTGTTTCCATTGAGTCAGATTCAGCTGCAATAAAAGAACCTTCGTAGTCTCTCAGTACAGCTCCCACTGAACCTGCACAAGTGTCTTCATAAAAAGAAGCGTCAACATTAAGTTTCACATATCTTGGGTCCGGTTTCATCCATCTGATCTCTCCTGATGGAAGCTTCTTTTGATTAGACTTGGCCGCATTGGCAGTAATGGCCAGGATAGATAGTTTGCATTTATGTAACGGTGGTACGGATTCGTTGTGGGTTCTTCATCGTCTAATCCACCACAGGTACCAAGCGCAAACTGCAATTGTCTCCTTCATTAGTGAAAACCTGGCAAAGGTTTATCTGGTAACCGAAGCAAGTATTAAAGAATAGCTGATCCAGCCCTGTCAATCACCATAGCATAATCAATTATATTAGATAGGCCTAGACTTCCCCACATTTCACACGCCGTAGGGCATTGGAATTGAAGGAGGCGGGTATCTTCTGTAGGTTGATTACAAATTGGGCATTCACCGCTTGTTCCGATATGACGATTTGCAAGAATACTCTTCAAACGAATGATACCATGTAAAGCTAAATAAAGATTTTCACCTTGCTAGGAATTTTTAATTTCCAAAGGATCTTCAGGACCGGGTTCCTAGCAGATCCACCTAGCATAGCCAGTTGTCCAGCGGATGGTCCGAATTGATGTTTCCACTGGCAGTGATACCCAGACCTCACCGTATAGCGGCCATGTGTAGTCAGGTCCCATGCAATGAAGTCATTGAACCCTTGGTTGTTAATTATGTGGTATCTGAAGAATTCGCCTAACATCCACCGGGTGAAAAAGAAGGAGTGCTTCATGTAGAGGGTGTTAGTAGTTATGTATGTAGTACCATATGTGGTTGGAGGAGTCCACGCACGCAGAACAGGTTTATGGAGCAGGTTAATGACGTAATAAACCCCTACTGATGTTCGAAATTATGTAATCTTTACGGTTAAGTTTGAACTAGTGATGTTTCATCCACACACCCTCAATCTCTCAAGTCTTTCAAGTTGTGTGCATCGTTTTGATACAGAGGCCAGGGTAATACCCCATTTCGGAAAAGAAAAATCTCAAGTCTTTCATCATAAAAAAAAATGAAGGCGCATATCTCAATACACTTGTTATTTAAGTTTATTACTCTAAAAATGTCACGACGCGGCATGCAACCCTGGTTTTGCTTCCGTACACCGTGGACCAATCCATAGAAAGGGAAAATAGAACGACCGCACTGGGCCCCGAGATGAGGGGGGGGGGGGGGCAAATATTGAATTATATTGATAACCACTATTAAAAATTAGGGACTGCGCCTAACGCTCAGTCGACTAAAATTTTACTAAGTATTGGTCGATTCCACATAGTTACAACTTATGAGCAACCCTTTGTCCAATACGAATCACGATGCACATTCAACTGCTAAGGAGTCGGTTTAGAATTTACTAAATCTCAGTCAGTTGCACGAATTTGAAAACCGTGTGCAACTCTTCGACTAGAATGAATGACGATGCAAATCCAACGGCTAAGTAGTCAACTGATATTTTATTCTCAGTTGCACATATTTGCAACTCATGTACAACTCTTAGGCCAGAACCAATCATGACCCAAATCAAACGGTTGCAAAGTCTACTGAGATTTAGTTAAATCTGAGACGAGTGAGTTGTAGAAAATCCGAGAAAACAATTGTCCTTTACGTCTAAAAGATTATTTGATATGTGAAAAATAAATGTGTCAATTTGTATGAGAAAGTCCACGTCGCGAAAAAATAATCATATGCTACATGGGAATAAACCAGATCGACGTTAGTGAGTTTTATTAGATGCTAGTCTCCCAGACGAACATTCTATAGGTTGTGTTAAAATCTATTTTATCTAGATTCACATATTTAATAATGTGCATTAAATTTTGTGTTTAGACAACTGATAGAGCACTTGTATACACCATATGAAACCAATCACATTCAACACAAGCATACGAAATAATCAACTCATGTGTACGCAAAGTAGAATTTGCAGCAATTTTATGTTCGCTGAATGATTATTATAAGATGATATATCTATACCAATGTTCAAGATATCACTTATCGTTTACTGCTCGGCCGACCTCAAATTAGAGATTAATCGCTTATCGGCCGATTAATCGATTTTATCGGTCGCCTATTTATCGGCTACTTTTTTTTTATAAATCCCATTTCCGGCACACAAAAAAATGCCATGTAAAACATATATTGGAGTACAGGGGAGAAATATTATCTTGATTCCTTCCCTTTGAATCAACAAAAAAGCAAAATTCAAACTAATGTACAGTTCTACAAGACTATCGGCCGATAAATCGGCTGTCAGACCGATAAATAGGGCTAAATCGGCCGAAAATCGGTTGTCAGGCTGAAAAATCGGCTCAAATGATAAACTCGGTCGATATGCTGTAATCTTATCGGTCACATCACGATTCACGATAAATCGGCCGATTAATCGGTATATCGGCCGATTTTTTGAACACTGCTCTATACCAAGAAAAAAGTGTGCACTATGCCATCAACTTATTACTGAATCGTTTCCAATGGTTTATTTGTACCATAGAAGTTTTCAGAATATACTTACTTAATAATACAATGGAATTACTACTGAGATATTTGAGAGAATGTACGCTTTAGATATTTCTAATGTGATATTTAACGAATGCGAACATACATACATAAACACAACTACCACATGTACTCACTATATTATTATGCAACAGTGGCAAGGTAGTTTAAGGAAATATCTATTGCATCATATAATTTAAATTTAGCACAAACAAACTTTGTAGTGATATACTAAACAAATGTAAAACAAAGAACTATCACTGATGCTTTCAAACATTGTTATGTGGCTAACTATGCCATCTAAATAATAATAAAATACTCATTAAGACTATAATATAGTAAATTAAATTTAGGAAATGTATAAAATTTTAGTATAAAATGTATTTAATTTTATTTTTTGCCGAAACAACCTTGTGTACACGGTACAACGTCCAAAAATAAACATAAGTAGTCTTAATCAAAATTTTACTTTAATAAATTTTTGGCTTTCATCAACTCCAGATCGATACTACTAATTTATTTTCGGCTTCCTCATCCATTTCGTTTCCAGCTACATCTCGGATAATGCGTTAACTGCTTATTTATAATCCACAAGTATAGTATAATTTGTTCACTTAATGTGTTATAACATACCGACAAATGTTCTAAAAATAGATTGGGAAAAATTATACACAAAGTAATTGCCGACATAGAAATTGTGTTTATGAAGAACAAATATACTACTGAAGGGATTGTTATTGTTCATGAAACTATCCATGAGAATTACCATAGAAAAATGCATGGTGTTCTTTTCAAAATCGATTTTGAAAAGGCATGTAACAAGCTTAATTGATCTTTTCCTTATCTGATGATGCAAGCTAAAGGTTTTGGAGATACTTCCACATATTGGATGATGAAGTCTGTTAAGGGTGGAAGATTTGGTATTAGAGTTCATGACTAACTTAGGACATACTTTTGAACTTACGTGATGTGAGACAGGGGGCCCTTGTCCCCTTTTCTGTTTGATATTGTAGGGGGTGGATTGATCCTCATGATAAAACAAGCAAAAGAAAAGGGCTGGTTTCATGTCGGATTCCACATTTGGTGGAAGGTGGTCCGATCATTCTTTAGTACGCATATGATACCATTATTCTCCTGGAAGATGATTTCAGAATGTAAGGAACTTTAAGAATATTTTGTGCATTCGTTTCCAGATATTTGGTACGAAGATTAACTTTCACAATAGTGAGATTTACTCCCTTGGTGAAGTTATTACATGGGAAGAGAAATATAATGAGATCTTCACCTGTGTTGCTGTGAAACTACCAATGAACTATCTTTTCATGCCTGTTGATGAAAAAAGATTAGAAAAATCCCTGTGGGGACAGATTGATGAAGAAATCGGTAGGAAGGAAAGGGAAGTTGTTGTCTGCTGGTGACAGGGATATTCTGATTAATGCTTGGCTCAACAACATACCATTGAACATGTTATAATTTTTGGAAATACCATTTG
Source organism: Puccinellia tenuiflora (assembly GCA_012064385.1). NCBI lineage: Eukaryota > Viridiplantae > Streptophyta > Magnoliopsida > Poales > Poaceae > Puccinellia > Puccinellia tenuiflora. The sequence continues at coordinate 116,918 of QRDG01002163.1, read as the reverse complement.
GTCAATTGGAAACTGTGTGTTTGCCTAAAACTGTGGAGGTTTAGGATTGTCGGATCTGAAACAATGAATAAGAGTCTTTTGTGCAACTGTTTTTAGAAACTGGAGAATTCTAAAGGAACATGGAAGGAGTTGTTGCCAAACAAATACTTAAGTAACAAATAAAGTGCTCTCTCAGGCTTCTGCTAGGCCTGGATGCTCTCATTTTGAGTTAAAGTCTTATGGGACGGGTTAATCATATCTTCCAACAATTTGCAAAAATAATTCTAAAAAATGGTGAGAAAACTCTTTTCTGAGAGGATTGCTAGGTGCATGATTCTCCTCTTGCTACTCAATTCAATAGATTGAATGATATAACTTTTCCAAAATGATAACAGTAAGTCAAGTTAAAGACGAACGGGGACACATTATCTTAGAAGAACTCTCTATGGTGAGAGTGCAGCCCAACTGGATAATATGAAGGCTCTGGTTAATCCAGTGCATTTGAATTACGAACCTGATGATAGAGTTAAATGGACCATTGGGTCATATGGACAATTTCAGGTTAAGGGGTTGTATCTGCACCTTCGATCAGAGGTGTTCCCAGAAAATTTATGCGGAAGATCAAAATCCCTTTAAAGGTCAAGGTTTTCATGTGGTTGATGCTTAGAAATAGTATTCTTACAAAAGACAACTTGCTGAAGAGAGGTTGGACGGAGAATGATAATTATCACTTTTGTAGTTAGAAGGAGACTGTATATCACATGTTGTTTCAATGCTCTTTAGCTAAGTTTATTTGGAAACTTGTCATATGTGCTTTGGATTTCGTGAGGCCTCCTCAAAGTTCTCATGACTTGGCTCGGAGATGGGTGGAATTGTTTCCAATATCCCAGCGCAAGTTGGTTCTTTGTGGAAATGCTGATATGTGTTGGACTCTCCAGAAAACGAGAAATGATAGTTGTTTCAATCATAAGCTCCCGATGATCCTACCAATGCAATGTACATGCTTAGCAACTTGATTAATTCTCGTGCGACATTGCAAAAAAGCTAAGGACGAGGAAACCTTGAAGAAGGCGGGATTATGATCATGTTGTGCTTGCATGAAGTCTATTCTATATGTCACGGATGGCTCCAACGGTGACAAGGTTGACGATCTGGAAATAAAAATAGTGATGCATTGTGCCTTAGTGTTTGTGTGTTTTGAGCTAAAAAGAACTTGAAGTTCTGTTGTCGGTATGCTTAATCTTGCTGGTTAGGCTCGTGTTTGAGCTAGGGCTTGCTACACTGGTTGTTCTGCCAGGCTGTAGTTTGTAGATTGAGTTGTTTGGGCTTTGTCTCTCTTGTTCTTTTTATTTTTATTTTTATTTTTCATTTTTTTTTCTTTTGTAGGATAATAGGATGGTTTTCATAACGAAAATTGATGTGGCAAAAAAATAGCCTACTTATGATATAGTTTATCAGAATAGTAATATGCACTGTTCAAATTTTGACTGCACGACCTATTTTGTGTTACCTTGTACAAATTGTTACCTTTTATCTACTGCTCGATCTAAGACCTTTATCTAGAGGTAGAGGGCGAACAATTTGTCGACTGAACTCTTGCATGAGTCATGCCGAAAGCATAACTAATCCCGAAACCCTCAACAAAACGTGCACCATCAAACAGCAGTCTTGCTTTTCTGCTGTCTGCCGACGAAGCCGAGATAGGGTACGTACTACGCCGCACAAGAAACTGCCGTTGAAAGAAGAAAATGACTTGCCCTTTTTTCCCCTCTGGGACAAGATCAAAACCTACAAAATTATCTGCAGAGCTAGCACACTAGAAGTTGTCTGCCACCTGCCGTTCCCGCCCTATCAACGTGCGCCGCCACGACCTGAAACCGCTTGCCGGCAAAGCGTGTACGATAAGCGCATCGGTCAGATCGCGGTGGCCATTAGCCAAGTGGACAGTTTGGTTGGACTTGGACCTGGGTGTTACATCAACTGTCTGTCCAACTGAACTGCTGATCGAGCAAACTAACTAAGGCGCCCAAGTGGCCAAGTGCACATCGAGCCGGCAAAATCAAGCTGGAAGCCTCGAGCGTGATCTAATTAAAGTGCCATGATCCGGTGCATTCCACTGGTCAATGCTACTCTGTAGCGCCCTTGCTTAGAAAAGCAATGACATTCTGTGAAATATGCTATTCCATGGATCGAGTATGGATAGCAATTCACAAATAGATGTAATACCATGCATCAATATCAAATAATTATTACATCGCGAGATGCATAAATAAAATATTCTTTACAAATTGCATAGCCAAAGGCTAGCTTCAATGCAAAGTTTGGCAGCGGAAATATAAGTAGCACAGAGAGCTTCATCATCTTCATGTGCCACTGGCATACATGTTGGTTGCAAGCTCGAAAGGTAGACGTCCTCACTCGTCATCGTAAAAACCTGCAACATTAACGTTGCAGCCCAGGGAATTTGGGTCAATACCTTGTGACAGGCCGGCAAGTGATACTTTGGTGCAATATAAAATGGCAAGTCTAAATCTATATGCATATCTGGCTGGTGGAGTTGAAGGCTATTGCATAAAGCCAATTTTGTCCTACTTTTCATAAAGATTTTTCATTTCTCAACTTTCTATAAGACGAACCGGCATGAAAACCAGTGTCTCTTCTACTCTTGTTCACCCATCAAATTTTATTTATGAAATTGGAATGAGGAGATTTTCCATCGACATCCTTATTCAGCTGCTCAGAATTGTCCGTAACCGGGGACACGGCTATGATCATAGTTTTACACTCTCGAGAGGTGGTGCACTTTCACCACAAGACTTCATCAACCCATTCTGTCCTTGACCTTCTTGAAGTGAAAAGGAAAGGTGAAGATGAAGATGAGACCTTTGGGTAACAGTCCCCTGTTCCTCTGGGCAGACCCATACCAGGGGTTCATCAGCTGAAATCTGCCGGAATCAGGTTCCTAGAACTTACTTAGTCAAGGCAGAGCCATAATACCAAGTGGCTGCACTGGAAGCAATCTAAACTTGGAGTGACTTAAATCTCTTTGTTCCTGGGTGGCCGTTCACAAGTGCACGTACTCAGGTTCACACCATGCAAATGGGCCTGAGCAGCCACTCAACTTTGACCACCAATAGAGCAAAACCAATTGCCACCCAGGTAGTTCATTAACTTAGTAGAATTCTTATCCTTTCTTACTACAATAAAACATTTCAGCATAGCAATTCTAAAATCTACCAAGTTAATGGGTTCCTAGACCAATAGGAAAAGGTGGTATACTAAACAGGTCTACATAGCAATATAGTAGAACACCTATCATGCATACTACTAAAATAGTCTATCATGCAAATATAATAAAATAGTAGGTCTTTCATGAAAGGGTGTATGCACTTGCCTTTGAAAGATGTCGTTGCTCACTCACTCTTATCGACGTAACTAGCTCGTAGCTCTCCGTTCGATCTAAACATTGCAAAGAAACAACAATCAAACAACAATACAACATTCAAGTAAAACAAACATGAGGACAAACAAGGATGGCAACAAGGATAACTAGGTTGGTGGTACAAGTTCAACACATGATCCAATCTGCAGAATGAATCATGATAATTGGGTTTAGGATTTTCGTTTGTGGTCAATATGAGAATGAGATGGCTCACCCAAAGCGAACGAATATCGTTGTAGACGGGGAGAAAGATGTCCACGACACATGATGTAGACGGGTAGTCGACGTAGAATATCACACATGTCCTCCGGGAAGTAGTCGATGTCGTGGAAGAATTTGACGGTTCCGGTCTTCGGGTCGAAGGAGTTCACGGTGTCTTACACGGAGAAGTCGTCGGGTTTCACGACGGGTTGGGAGCGGGTTCACGACGGGAATATCCGGGTTCATAGCACAGGGAGGAAAACACGACGGAACGCGTACGGAGACGGACATCGGAAACGAGACACGTCGGGAACGGTCGGGGCACGGAGGCATCCACGACATGGAGAACACACACGACGGGAACAAACGGAAGCACGACGGGGACGAAAACAACACGACATCGGGTACGGAGGGCACAAGGAGACGGATACACGGACGGAGACGGATGGTCGGAAGCACGACGGACACGGAGGTGGTCGTCGGGTCGGTTTCACGACGGGGACGTCGGGGACGGAACACGACACGACATCGAGGCGGAAAAATGACATGGTAGATTTTGGTGTCGGGTTGCGGTACACGAGGCGGACACGACGTGGAGGCACGTCGGGAGCAGAACACGACGGCGGCAACGGGGACGGACGAGCTCGGGTCGGAGCGGAGGCGCGCGGCAACGGAGGAAGTCCACGGCCGGAGCGGGGACGGGTTGGCGCTTCACGACGGGAAAGAGACACACGACGGAAACAGCCGGGCATGCACGGAGGCAAGCGTCGGGGACGGGCAGCACGCACGACATGGAGCCGTCGGGAGACACAGCAGCACGGAGACGGGGAACCGAGGCTGCACGACACGGAGACAACATCGGGGAAACACGACAACGGCGCACCGGAGACGGACACGAGACGCCGACGTCTTGCAGGAATTTTATCGAACACGTTGCGGGTAGAGGACGTTGGGCAGGGAGACGAACAGGCAGCCGCTGCAGGTGGAGGTGGCCGGCTCGGGAGGCAGCGAGGAGGTGGAGAGGAGGGACAGAGTGGCGCGGCTGGCCGGAGGGAGGTGGCCGGAGATGGCCGGAGGAGCTTGGGTGGTGGCGGCCATGGCTTACTGGAGCGGAGGAGAGGCGCGGGTCGGAGGCGATGGACGTAGGCGAGTCTCCGGTGAGGCTTGGGCTCGACGAAGACTACGACGAGATGTAGGACAACACGTCGAAGAGGATGGTGACGATGACGCGCTCTGTAGCGACCTGGAACGGCGGCGGTCGTCGGCTGGAGTCGTGGCGGCGGAAGGCGAGCTGCTATCGAGGACGGCGCGACGCTTTGGCTACAAACAAAAATCCACCGTGGGCATCAACGAACGCGCAACGAAGAGGCAAAAATAGGAGGCAAGGATTCGACCACAGGGGCTCACCGCGTTGGCCGGGATTCGAAAAAAAATGGTGGCGGGCGGCGATCTCGGGTCGAGGACGAACTCATCGTCTCGGTGTCTCTTGGGGCATGGGACTATGTCTAGGAGGTGCGTGCCATCAAGGGAAGGAGAAAGGCCAGAGCGGAGGGCAAGGGGACGCCGGAGCTCGTCAGAGTCGAGCTCGACATGACGGCGTCCGTGCGGCAATGGTGGCCGAAATTAGGCCAACCTGGGGCGTTTCGGATGGGGCTTTTGGGGGCAAAAGATGGAGGAGGTCGAGGGCTTCACATAGCAAGAAACGACACTCGATTTGGTGCGGTAAAACTCCCGCAATCAATTTGTGAAGAAACGGCAGTAAGAGGCGTAACTCCCGTACGGGAGGTTGAAGATGAGTGATGACGTCAGCATGACGTCATCATTTCTTTTTTCTTTTTCTTTATTTTCTGTTTTCTTTTGCAAATTTTGATTTAAGCCTCCAAATCAAGTCAATTAAATTTGTAAAAATTTGTAAAATTCCAAATAGTCAAATTAGACATTTAGGAACTATTTTTGGTCAAAACAAAATTACCAAAATACCCTTTTGATCAAATATGCCTTATATGGCTAATTGGGAATTTTCTAAATTAGGGTTTATAAATATCTCATAATATTTAAATAAAAACCAGAGAATAATATGAGTAATACCATTCAAAATGATAACTCATCTTCATATTAAAATCAATTTAAGATAAAACATTTTTATAAAACAAAGCTTGAAAAATTATTTAAATTATTTCCACAAATGAAATAGGGTTTATAATAACCCCATATTATTTATTTTAAAACAATAAACTAAAGGGGAAAATACTATTTGAAAACCCCATTTAAATATTTTATTTCCAAGACTTTAAAATTGAGATTTGAAGATAAAGGAATATTTAATTTAAAAATATAACTTTGAAGATGTCAAAACAATCTTCTATAAAAGCTTTTCTTGATTTTTGGAGACTTTATTTAATTATTAATAAAAGTTTTAAATTTTTGTGATTTTTACAAAATTCCAAAATTTGGGATGTTACAAACCTACCACCCTTAAAAGGAATCTCGTCCCCGAGATTCGGAGAGGCTAGAAAGAAGATGGGTTTGGTACAACTAGGTTTAGGCAACTGGGTGGGCTACCACCCTTAAAAGAAACTTTTTGTAGGCAGTCTATAACTCTTTCCTTCGGGATAGGGTCCATCGGGTTAGTCTTTAGGTCTCACTGGAGTCAACTATATATTACACTCATGAAGTGCTCCATCTCCAATAGGTGGGTGTCTCTTTAGATAACTTCGGATACCATTCTCTTTAATATGGCTTGACATATTACATCCTCATCCATGTGATGTCTCCGGAAATATTTCTTCTCCAAGCTAGCATCCTTCACTGCAAACAAAACGTCAATTCTAACGAAACTCTCATGGTAGGTCAAGACTTTCAGTGTTGGATCTCTTCTTCTTCATGGGAGTTGAGCTTTATCCTCACCGTATTTTATACGCCTTGGCAGCACTTGCCTTAATTTAAGGGTATAACATTTATTACCATACTATGGTTTAGGCTTTTCATCGTCGGCTCTCTCATAGGTATGTCACTCAAGACTTATCATTCCGCATAACAAAAATGAATGATATGAGTAGTAGTCATGGGGGCCAATCCACGACGCACTCAATCATCACCTTGCACTTGGTCTGGTGAGTCTCGTATTCTAACACTCGGTCATCCTCACTTGTCCAACAGAAAGTTTCCAATCTGCAAGACAGCCTAAACTAGACTATCGGTTCTTCGAACTATGGGGTTAGCGCGAGAATTCCTATACATCGTCACTTCACATCTTGGAGATTCTTCATTGCTCTCCTACTTGGTTTTGTTGTTGGCTAGTCTTCGGGTCTTCAATGAAATTTGTGAGGTTGGATTTTCATCATTTGTTGTACCATCAATCGTCATTGTGGTTGGCCTATTGGTGAGGCATCTGATTGGCTTGGATGGGCATAGAATGGACGTGTAGAGATATAAGGATATAATATAAGTACTCCTATACAACGCTGGTTCGCCAGCTGCATCTCCTTCAACGATTCCTCTTCTTGTTGTTGGTACAATAGGATTTTTACATCACTTTACCTCTTTAGTTTCTATCCCACATCATACTTCTTCTTACGGGCAATGTTCTCATCACTTGAGTCAACTGAGTCTGAGCTTTCATCAGCAGCTACATTGCATAAGGCATCTGGAGGTGGCTAGTACAGATAGAAAGAAACTAAGAGAAGTATCACTACTCATACACCGTAGAACAAGACAATTCAACTTACAAACAACATCTAGCAAGCAACAAGCGACAAACAATGGTAAACAAACTTCAAAAAGTGGTAAAACAACCACACCTTTTAAAAAAATTTAAAATATAGTTAGGGAAACAAAACCAACACAATGAAGGTTTTGAAAATAAGCACGATAGTACTGCCATACCACAACTTGATATGTCAATACAATACCACGATAACGTTATTCTAATATAATGGTGGTCCAGTCTATCTCTTTCTTCAGTGCTTCAAGTTTTCTCTTGTATTTCTTTGAGATCGTCGAGGTATTTCTGGTTGTTGTGAAGTCTAAATTGAAGTCTTCTATCAAGGCACTTGATGGCTTCTCATACTTGTCATGTTGATCCTCAATGTCTTCGGAAACATTTCTGAGTTATGGTCATCTATAAATAAGATAAGATAACTTAGAAAGCAATTAGTTGAGAAGGTTACAAGAAGATATTAGGAAAGATTTGGACAAGAAGAAAATAACTTTTGTTCCTATGGTCATTCTTATTTCTAATCCAAACCTAAGATTTTCGAGCCTACAGGCAACATTACGCTCTGATACCATCTTGTGGCGCCCTTGCTTAGAAAAGCAATGCCACTTCTGTGAAATATGCTATTCCCTGGATCGAGTATGGATAGCAATTCACAAATAGATGTAATACCATGCATCAATGTCAAATAATTATTACATCGCGAGATCCATAAATAAAATATTCTTTACAAATTGCATAGCCAAAGGCTAGCTTCAATGCAAAGTTTGGCAGCGGAAACATAAGTAGCACAGAGAGCTTCATCATCTTTATGTGCCACTGGCATACATGTTGGTTGCAAGCTCGAAAGGTAGACGTCCTCACTCGTCATCGTAAAAACCTGCAACATTAACGTTGCAGCCCAGGGAATTTGGGTCAATACCTTGTGACAGGCCGGCAAGTGATACTTTGGTGGAATATAAAATGGCAAGTCTAAATCTATATGCATATCTGGCTGGTGGAGTTGAAGGCTATTGCATAAAGCCAATTTTGTCCTACTTTTCATAAAGATTTTTCATTTCTCAACTTTCTATAAGACGAACCGGCATGAAAACCAGTGTCTCTTCTACTCTTGTTCACCCATCAAATTTTATTTATGAAATTGGAATGAGGAGATTTTCCATCGACATCCTTGTCCAGCTGCTCAGAATTGTCCGTAACCGGGGACACGGCTATGATCATAGTTTTACACTCTCGAGAGGTGGTGCACTTTCACCACAAGACTTCATCAACCCATTCTGTCCTTGACCTTCTTGAAGTGAAAAGGAAAGGTGAAGATGAAGACGAGACCTTTTGGAAACAGTCCCCTGTTCCTCTGGGCAGACCCATACCAGGGGTTCATCAGCTGAAATCTGCCGGAATCAGGTTCCTAGAACTTACTTAGTCAAGGCAGAGCCATAATACCAAGTGGCTGCACTGGAAGCAATCTAAACTTGGAGTGACTTAAATCTCTTTGTTCCTAGGTGGCCGTTCACAAGTGCACGTACTCAGGTTCACACCATGAAATGGGCCTGAGCAGCCACTCAACTTTGACCACCAATAGAGCAAAACCAATTGCCACCCAGGTAGTTCATTAACTTAGTAGAATTCTTATCCTTTCTTACTACAATAAAACATTTCAGCATAGCAATTCTAAAATCTACCAAGTTAATGGGTTCCTAGACCAATAGGAAAAGGTGGTATACTAAACAGGTCTGCATAGCAATATAGTAGAACACCTATCATGCATACTACTAAAATAGTCTATCATGCAAATATAATAAAATAGTAGGTCTTTCATGAAAGGGTGTATGCACTTGCCTTTGAAAGATGTCGTTGCTCACTCACTCTTATCGACGTAACTAGCTCGTAGCTCTCCGTTCGATCTAAACATTGCAAAGAAACAACAATCAACAACAATACAACATTCAAGTAAAACAAACATGAGGACAAACAAGGATGGCAACAAGGATAACTAGGTTGGTGGTACAAGTTCAACACATGATCCAATCTGCAGAATGAATCAGATAATTGGGTTTAGGATTTTCGTTTGTGGTCAATATGAGAATGAGATTGCTCACCCAAAGCGAACGAATGTCGTTGTAGACGGGGAGAAAGATGTCCACGACACATGATGTAGACGGGTAGTCGACGTAGAATATCACACATGTCCTCCGGGAAGTAGTCGATGTCATGGAAGAATTTGACGGTTCCGGTCTTCGGGGTCGAAGGAGTTCACGGTGTCTTACACGGAGAAGTCGTCGGGTTTCACGACGGGTTGGGAGCGGGTTCACGACGGGAACATCCGGGTTCATAGCACAGGGAGGAAAACACGACGGAACGCGTACGGAGACGGACATCGGAAACGAGACACGTCGGGAACGGTCGGGGCACGGAGGCATCCACGACATGGAGAACACACACGACGGGAACAAACGGAAGCATGACGGGGACGAAAACAACACGACATCGGGTACGGAGGGCACAAGGAGACGGATACACGGACGGAGACGGATGGTCGGAAGCACGACGGACACGGAGGTGGTCGTCGGGTCGGTTTCACGACGGGGACGTCGGGGACGGAACACGACACGACATCGAGGCGGAAAAATGACATGGTAGATTTTGGTGTTGGGTTGCGGTACACGAGGCGGACACGACGTGGAGGCACGTCGGGAGCAGAACACGACGGCGGCAACGGGGACGGACGAGCTCGGGTCGGAGCGGAGGCGCGCGGCAACGGAGGAAGTCCACGGCCGGAGCGGGGACGGGTTGGCGCTTCACGACGGGAAAGAGACACACGACGGAAACAGTCGGGCATGCACGGAGGCAAGCGTCGGGGACGGGCAGCACGCACGACATGGAGCCGTCGGGAGACACAGCAGCACGGAGACGGGGAACCGAGGCTGCACGACACGGAGACAACATCGGGGAAACACGACAACGGCGCACCGGAGACGGACACGAGACGCCGACGTCTTGCAGGAATTTTATCGAACACGTTGCGGGCAGAGGACGTTGGGCGGGAGACGAACAGGCAGCCGCTGCAGGTGGAGGTGGCCGGCTCGGGAGGCAGCGAGGAGGTGGAGAGGAGGGACAGAGTGGCGCGGCTGGCCGGAGGGAGGTGGCCGGAGATGGCCGGAGGAGCTTGGGTGCTGGCGGCCATGGCTTACTGGAGCGGAGGAGAGGCACGGGTAGGAGGCGATGGACGTAGGCGAGTCTCCGGTGAGGCTTGGGCTCGACGAAGACTACGACGAGATGTAGGACAACACGTCGAAGAGGATGGTGACGATGACGCGCTCTGTAGCGACCTGGAATGGCGGCGGTCGTCGGCTGGAGTCGTGGCGGCGGAAGGCGAGCTGCTATCGAGGACGGCGCGACGCTTTGGCTGCAAACAAAAATCCACCGTGGGCATCAATGAACGCGCAACGAAGAGGCAAAATTAGGAGGCAAGGATTCGGCCACAGGGGCTCACCGCGTTGGCTGGGATTCGAAAAAAATGGCGGCGGGCGGCGATCTCGGGTCGAGGACGAACTCATCGTCTCGGTGTCCCTTGGGGCATGGGACTATGTCTAGGAGGTGCGCGCCATCAAGGGAAGGAGAAAGGCCAGAGCGGAGGGCAAGGGGACGCCGGAGCTCGTCGGAGTCGAGCTCGACACGACGGCGTCCGTGCGGCAATGGCGGCCGAAATTAGGCCAACCTGGGGCGTTTCGGATGGGGCTTTTGGGGGCAAAAGATGGAGGAGGTCGAGGGCTTCGCATAGCAAGAAACGACACTCGATTTGGTGCGGTAAAACTCCCGCAATCAATTTGTGAAGAAACGGCAGTAAGAGGCGTAACTCCCGTACGGGAGGTTGAAGATGAGTGATGACGTCAGCATGACGTCATCATTTTTTTTCTTTTTTTTCTGTTTTCTTTTGCAAATTTTGATTTAAGCCTCCAAATCAAGTCAATTAAATTTGTAAAAATTTGTAAAATTCCAAATAGTCAAAATAGACATTTAGGAACTATTTTTGGTCAAAACAAAATTACCAAAATACCCTTTTGATCAAATATGCCTTATATGGCTAATTGGGAATTTTCTAAATTAGGGTTTATAAATATCCCATAATATTTAAATAAAAACCAGAGAATAATATGAGTAATACCATTCAAAATGATAACTCATCTTCATATTCAAATAATTTAAGATAAAACATTTTTATAAAACAAAGCTTGCAAAAGTATTTAAATTATTTCCACAAATGAAATAGGGTTTATAATATCCCCATATTATTTATTTTAAAACAATAAACCAAAGGGGAAAATACTATTTGAAAACCCCATTTAAATATTTTATTTCCAAGACTTTAAAATTGAGATTTGAAGATAAAGGAATATTTAATTTAAAAATATAACTTTGAAGATGTCAAAACAATCTTCTATAAAAGCTTTTCTTGATTTTTGGAGACTTTATTTAATTATTAATAAAAGTTTTAAATTTTTGTGATTTTTAAAACATTCCAAAATTTGGGATGTTACATACTCCTATTTCGCAAAAAGAGAGGAGCCGCGTCGATCGAGCTAGCCAATTACCAATTAGCAAGCTGGTTCATTGGTCTAAGAGGCGGCCTCGGACCGGCTTGCTTTTGTCGGCAAAAAAGAAAAGTGGGTGACGGTCTGATGCATATGTGTTTAGTGCTAAGTTCGGATTAGTTTATAGAGTACTATATTTCAATTCAGGGCATTGGAGGGAAACTAAAAGGTTGATTTATTATCGGTGGACATTTATGATCGTCAAAAGTTGGTGTGCATTTATGTAGTACATATCCGGCCGGTGTACAAGTAGGATGACAGAAAGTTGGTGCTCTTTTGCAGTTCTATTTGGAATGTCTTTCCGTAATAATCTGTAGAGAAAAGAAGCCGTGTGCTCACCACCCAGGAGTGCTTACATTGAATCATACTCTTTTTTTTTAATGAGGCAAAATCTTTGCCTTTTATATTGATTACAAGGAGCAAATACAGAGTGGCCTAAAAGGAAAAACAACAGCTTAACCTATGAATTCCGCTAGATGGTTAGCACGGCAAAGATCTAGTTCTTGCTCTCGTCCTTAATTTTTTTAATAAGCATGGACGGCATCGAGGAGATGTTACTAAAAACCTTGGCGTTCCGCTCCTTCCAAATCTCCCAAGCAATGAGGGTGATGGCAGCATCGAGTCCCTTGGGGGAGGAGCACGGAGTAGCAGCCAAACTATGTCAGTATTGTAGGACCGTCGGCATGCCTGAGCCGAGGTGCAGCATAAGGTTCGGGCAGGAGAGCCAGTGGCCGCCATAGCACAGGTGCGTCTAGAGTAACGACACTCGAAAAGTAGGTGCCTGACCGTCTCCGGTTGGCAGTGGCAAAGCTGACAGACTGCCTGATGCGGCCACCCGCGGATGGCCAGCGGTCAGAGGTCCACAGCCTATTTTGGACGGCGAGCCAGGCAAAGAAGTGGCTCTTCGGGGGGGGGGGGGGTGTAGTTCTTCCACACAATGTTGACAAAGGAGCATAAGGAGGAGCCCAGGAAATGAGCCGTTAGGCCAAGAGGAGGGCCAGAAGGAGGCCTTAAGCCCGTCTCCAATCGTGACCCTCGTTGCTGCGTTGAAGAGTTGCACGTCTGTGTTGTCATTCGTAGTTTCAAAGCCCACCTAGGGCTTGTCCGGGGCCAACCCATTCAAACCACAGCAAGCGTAGACAGAGAGCCCTCTCAAGATTGTCCAAGTTGAGGATCCCAAGACCTCCTAGCTCTTTGGGATGGCACACCTTGTCCCAGCTCACTTTGCACTTGCCACCGCTGACAGTCTCGCTGCAACCCCAGTGCATTCCTCTTCTGAGCTTGTCGAAGGCCTTGAGAATACCCTTATCTGCCTTAATTGTGGACAAAAAGATTGGTAGGGAGGTGAGGACCGACTTGACTAGGGATGTGCATCCAGCGCGCGAAATGAATTTCCCAATCCACGGGTGGAGGCGGGAGGCTGCCTTGTCGATATAAGGTTGGAGGTCAACGCGCAGTAGGCGACCCAGGGAAAGAGGCAATCCAAGGTATTTGATGGGGAACTAAGCAGTGGCGGCGGGGAAGTTGGCAAAAATTGCAGGAATGTCGAGGTCGGCGCAGCGGATGGGCATAATGGAGCTCTTTGCCACGTTCGTGACGAGACCCGTGACGTCCCCAAAGTTCTGAAGCACAGAGGCTAGGTTGGATACGTCCTGCTGAGTCAGCGATATGAAATTAAATTGCGGCCTCGTCGGCGTACATGGAGACTCGGAGCCCCGTCAGCCGATCTGGCAAAGGTTGAAGTAGGCTGGATTGCGTGGCGAGGTCGAGGGCTTTGTTGAGGGGGTCTCCTTGCCGCAGCCCACGGCCATGGATGATGTCAATCCTGGGGATCGGATGCCGTTTAGGAGCACGCGAGAGGTGGCCGTGGAGAAAAGTAGTGCGGCCCAAGCCAGCCGACAGCTTTGCCGTCGGCATATTTTTTCCAAATTTTTAATTTTTTTTAAAATTTATTTTTCAACTTTTTCTTATTTTTTAATCTTTTTTCAAAAATTATTTTTTTAATTCTATTCCGAAATTTCCTACTTAGCTACACACTTAATCTATGATTTCACACTTGATTTCAGGTCAAAGTACTTACCCTGGTCAAACTTCCCACTGGGTCATCCATCCTTAAATTGCTCCAGCCACAGCACGCTTAACCTTTATGTTCCTTCCAAATTAGCTTCCAAATGAGATGTTAGAACTTACTAATATTAGTATCCTATCAATCATATTAACCCCTGGATAATGATGTTACACTTTTATAAAGTTTAAATTATAAAAATCTATTTGAATAAATAATAATGATTATGTAATAATATTTTTTGAATAAATAACAATAAAATAAATTTTACTTTATTTTTTCCTTTTTACATTCACTATGGAATAATTCATATCTTTAAATCCGTAAATCGAAATTTGACAAATAAAATGTCTAAGTCGACTAGAAAAATTAGAGGAATTCAAATATGACATCCATATAATCTTTTGCATCACAGAAACATTTTGACCGTTTTTTGAAAAAAAATAAAGTGAAAAAAACCACAAAAAGATATCCTCTGGCATGGAGTCCTTTTGTGTGTACTAGTTGCTATGAAAAATGATAAACTTGATTTTTGACAAATTTTTCAAAAAATCTTCACAAAAAGGTCTATCATGTATAAACATCTATAAGTTTCAATCCAAATGACAAAGTTATGACTATTCCAAAACTATCGATGGTTCTATGAAATAATCACTACTTCTGTATATTAAAATGATTTTTGGAAAAAATTCAGAGCAAAGTATCACACACTTGTAGTTCAAATTTGAATTACTTTCGAAAAATCGGCATAAAGTCATTTAAATGTGCGAAATTAGGTAGAAAGGGAGAAAATTCCTAATATTTTTGTATTATCCTTTAAATATGAACAACTTTTGTGAAAATTGAATGGGTGCCATTTTGCATCATATTTTGTGTACATGCTTCACAAAAAAGGTCGTTTTTGACATTTAGAAAATGAAAAATGATATTTATAAAATAAATTTGAAAAAAAAACAGTTCGGTAACATTGTTGCCCATTCCAAGATACACATATGTGTCAAATATGGGAACATTATCACAAACTATGCCACGGAAATGGTTATATCTTGGTCGTTTGACTTGAAACCTATATATGTTTATAGATGATAGACCTTTTTGTGTAGTGATTTTTTGTAAAGTTTGACAAAAATCAAGTTTGTAATTTTTTCTGTCAACTAGTACACATAAGAGTACTCCATGCCAAAGGATTTTTTTTTGAGATTTTCTTTATTTTCTTTGAGTTATTCGAAAACATGGTCAAAATGGTCAACAAGGTTATTCATTGAAAGAAGTCGATTTTTCCAAAACTATCGATAGTTCTATGAAATAATCACTACTTTTGTACTTTAAAATGATTTTTGGAAAAATTTCAGAGCAAACTATCACACACTTGTAGTTCAAATTTCAATTACTTTCGAAAAATCGGCATAAAGTCATTTAAATGTGCGAAATTAGGTAGAAAGGGAGAAAATTCCTAATATTTTTTATATTATACTTTAAATATGAACAACTTTGTGTGAAAATTGGATGGGTTCCATTTTGCATCATATTTTGTGTACTTGCTTCACAAAAAAAGTTTTTTTTTACATTTAGAAAATGAAAAATGATATTTATAATTTTTTTTTGAAAAAACTCAGTTCGGTAACATTGTTGCCCATTCCAAGATACACATATTTGCCAAATATGGGCACATTATCACAAACTATGCCACGGAAATGGTCATATCTTGGTCGTTTGACTTAAAACCTATATATGTTTATAGATGATAGACCTTTTTGTGAAGTGATTTTTTGTAAAGTTTGACAAAAATCAAGTTTATAATTTTTCTTGTCAACTAGTACACATAAGAGGACTCCATGCCAAAGGATTTCTTTTTTGAGATTTTCTTTATTTTCTTTGAGTTATTCGAAAACATGGTCAAAATGGTCAACAAGGCTATTCATTGAAAGAAGTCGATTTTTCCAAAACTATCGATGGTTCTATGAAATAATCACTACTTGTGTACTTTAAAATTATTTTTGGAAAAATTTCAGAGCAAACTACCACACACTTGTAGTTCAAATTTGAATTATTTTCGAAAAATCGGCATAAAGTCATTTAAATGTGCGAAATTAGGTAGAAACGGAGAAAATTCCTACTCCCTCCGTCCCAAAAAGGATGTCATTTCTTTATCTAAAGTTGAATGTATCTAGACACTATTTAGTGGTTAGATACATTCAAATTTCGATAAAGAAATGACATCCTTTTCGGGACGGAGGTAGTAATATTTTTTATGTTATACTTTAAATATGAACAACTTTGTGTGAAAATTAGATGGGTGCAATTGGCCGGCGTTTGAGGGCCGTACGAAGGTTCTTCTCGTTAGTGGAAAGATCCCTGTTGTCTTGTGCCACGTCCAGCTTAAGGATAACGTCGAGAGCCATAATGAGCAAGTGCCTATCTACGCACATATGCAGTGTACTACTATATAGTATATATATATATGACCGAGGAGATCGAGCTCAACCCAAAACCACTGGCCGGGCCCCGGCCACTCACGGTACGTTCGTGCGCGGACGAGATTTTGCCACATGCGGCGCCGTCAGACAGTAGACAGTGGCGGGGCAAATGGGGCATTGCATGTTACGTTATCCGTCGGCGACACGGCGCCAAAACGCTCAACGTCTGTGCGAGATCACACGTACGTACGTGTCGCCGCATGAGCAGTCATGGCAGTCAGGATAGAGACGAGTTGAAGCGGCACAAGTAGAGAATGTGTGATCGATGTGTGCTCTATATAAGACGCACAATCGACAGATGACGAGGAGCATTCAGCTGGTACATACGATATACGAACGTGAGAGTAGTCACTGATCTAGTCAGTGATCACCGAGAAGGAAACAACCAGCAAACACCCTGAGCAGGTGAGTGGTAAATAGTATCGAGCGGATCCATGGGGCCTCGCGTCGGGATAACATGTCTCCTCGTGCTGCTGATGTTCATGGCTGCAACGCCAATGGCGCGCGCGTCGGCCCGTCGCGGCCACCTGCCGCACCCGCACGGGATCCTCCGTGCGCAGGCGCCGCCGGCGTCAAGCGGCATTCGGGCGAGCGGGTGGCGGCGGAACATAGGAAGGAGGGCGTCGTCGACCGTGCCGGAGGACAACGGCGACGGGGAAGGCAAGAGAGAAGTACCCGGCGGCCCTGACCCGCAGCACCACTACTGAGCCAACTACGTACCTGCAGAGACGAATAAACGATCCATGCATGCATCTCGCGACAATGCAATGGCCGGCACATGATATGCGTACGTACGATAGATAGATAAGAATGCTCTCGTCGATTTTGATCGGCGAGCATCGGTGCATGATGATTGCCTGATTGGCAGTTGTATTGTAACTGCTATTTGAATGAACGGTTTTGCTATCTCTCATTCAAGTGAGAATTAAGTTAGATCTCACTCAACTCCATCAGATTTGCACAACGTATGGTTGTACATTAGTTGCACTAAGATTTTTTCTAATTGCATATGGTTTGTACATGAGTTGTAAGTCGTAACTGAGATTTTTCTGAAAATTTTACTCTCCCTCCGTTCCTTAAATAAGTAAATATAGCTAGGCGTATAAATTTTGTCAAAAATCAAACCATGTTAAGTTAATTTGACCAAACTTTTTAAAAAATACTAATGTTTACAACGTTAAATCAAACTTATTTGATACATTATTAACTATATTTTTATAATATATCCAGAAAATTATAACTTGATGGGTTTTTCTATAAACTTGGTCAACTCTACATTGATTGATTTTAGAAAAATTTATATGCCTTGTTTTCAGGAATAGAGGTAGTATGTGTCATGTGTGGATCATCTTTTTCCTGGATGTAGCATTGCTATGAAAGTCAATTATGATGTTGGTCAGCATTTCCATACAAAGAAAGTCTCCACCAAGAGGCGATTCAGTGTCCGCCAGATATGTTAACATTACTAATAGAACTAGCTAAATCATACAACATCTATTCCTCAAAACAATGCACATAATTTTTATGAAAAATCAAACAATGTTAGCTTTAACCAAGTTTATAGTAAAAAATATTGACAACTAAAATATTATATAGAGACAATATGAAAATGTGTTTAATTATGTATTTAATGATATTGATTTGACCTTATATATGTTAACCTTTTTTATTAACTTGATCAGTCTTTACTTTCTTTGAGTTTGGCCAAAATTTGTACGCATTCTTTTAAGAAACAGAGTGATTATGCACAAATTACTGGAGTGATTTTTACATCTGGTATTGATGATGATAGTATGTTCATTCTATAATATGCAGACGATACCATATTCATCATAATATCACAACCCGGTGAAAGAAAAAAACTGCAGGAAATACTATACTCGGCATGGATGACAACATGGTGAAAACAAAGAATTCAAGCTACCACTTTTTGTGATTGAGCAATTGCGAGGTCCTAAAACTAATTCTTGTATGAGTGAGTGGCTGTGTTTTGGAGACGCTCAGTATGCCGATAGTTTCAGTTGTGAAAGAGGTCGATGAACTCCTATTATCCGTGTCTTAATAATGCTAGGCGGACATGTTAATAATGGCACCATAGTTCGAAAGGATATCGGTGGGCGTCTTGCACTTATAAACTTTGTGCTCAGCACTACTGATTTATGCATTATATTATTCTTCGAACTTCTTTTGGAAGGGTGGTATTGACTAGGCTCGATTACTTTAGATAATTTTTCAAGCAAAATGGTAGAAAAAACAGAAGGAGTGTAATTTGGAGTCTGAAATAACAAGGAGGTTTAGGGGTCCAAGATTTAGACCCCAAAAAACATTAGGCTCCTCAGCAAATGGTTTGTCCAAGGACTATGTATGATGGAACGTCCTACGCAATGGGTATGTGGGGGTAAAAAGGTATCTCTCAAGCAGGCCCTAGTTTGAAATTAATCATGTTTTGAACCTCACGTATGAAAAATCCAACTACGACATTTTTCGTTAATCAATTGCGGTCATATGATTCTCGAAGATTTCACATTGTGCCGATGCTCAGGATACATGGCTACATAATGCTCATGCATGTTGGATCATACCCAAGATTGCTCCATATTATTGTGAGTTGTGACACAACCATGACACAAATTCAGGAATTCCTTTTGCATTTTCTGCACATATGTTGGGTGTGCCAGTTGGATGATAAAAAGTTGGTGCTCCTTTGCATTTCAATTCGGAAGGTCTTTTCATTATCCATGTGGGAGGAAAATAGTCTTTTAGTGCTCACCACCCACAAGTTACGAGTACATAGTCACGCAGATAGACTTAACAAGTGCTTATCTACGCACATCGGCACACCACATGCATGAATATATGACGACCGATGGAGCCTAACTCAAACCACCGGCCGGGCCCAGGGTCACGCACGCTACGTCCGCAGACGAACTTGTGCACGCAAGCATTTCAGTACACGGTTGCAAGACACGGCAGAAATCCACAGCGATCGTGCCTACGCTACGCACGCATGTCCCTGAGCCAGCCGCCATTGTCGACAGACAAGTCGACTCGCCGTTCTGCAGCCGTTGTCTGCAGCATCGAAAGGTTGGCACGCGCCGTCATCGGCCACTGGGCAGAATACGGCCGCCGAGCTTCGTTTTGAATTCTGCGTGCATGCACTCTGAGATTTGTGTGATGATGCGTGTTGGGCTTCAGCCACAGCTAGCTTGTCTGTCTATTTAAGCCGAGAGAGAAGAAGGAAACGCCGTGGTAAGAGTGGCGTGCGATCATCGATTCGATCGATGGGGCCTCACGTTGAGACACGATGCCTCCTTGTGCTCGTCATACTCGTCGGATCAGGGCTGTTCCTGGCGGCGCCATTGGCGGCGCGCACGGCCCCAGGCGGCCAGCTGCCGCGGGAGGAACCGGCGGCGGACGGCTGGAGCAGCAGCAGCAGGGGGAGGGCGATGACGACGGCGCAGGGCCAAGGCGACAGCAAGCGAGAAGTCCCGGGCGGCCCTGACCCGCAGCACCACTAGCTGCTAGCCTGCTACTGAGAAAGACAGCAACAACGCCCGTCAGAGTTTAACCGGTGTGCATGCAAACCGTAACTGAAATGGTATTTTGACCATTCATGGTCTCCTATATTGTTACTGATGAAAATGTATGTTTCAGACATCTCAACCTTTTTCCTGTATATATGAGATCGTGCGGTGTCCTGAAACCAAGCGGCAGCATGCAAAGAGCTCAAGAAACAGCCTCGTATTTCCGATAATAGAATCTTTTAGTAATCCTGTCGCCGTATCCAAAGGACACAGCCCTATACTAGTAAGAGTTTAAACCAAAGCCTCTACATACAAAGACACACCACGCTAGAGATATTTCACACATACACAGATTCACATTGCTCGCCGATAGCCATGTTCTGCAGCAGATGCAAAGGCTCCTCATTTTTACACACTCTGAAACTACCGCTTTCAGTCAGTCTTCAGGATACCGTAACTCCGGCCCGACAGATAACACCATGACGTGCAAACTTGTCGAGGTTTTCGTAGCTTTATCTGCGCACTACTGAATGTTCCTGGCTCGCATCAGTGCTTCCATTTTCGCCACATCTTCAGGTGCATCCACACCGTGGGCATCATGGTCCACTTTGATGACCTGCATGCAGGCAGGGAAGGAAAAAATCAGATGAATATATACTACACCATACAAAGGTGCAAGATAACAGTATAACTACTTGTAAAAAATATATCGATTTAAGCAAGATAACTCTACACCTGCCATTGTGCTGACAATCGGTAGTAGCGACATTCTTTCTAAGTAGTAGAGAGTATTTTAAAGCAGGCCTTTCAAGCAGTATAAAATTCAGTGTTCTAAACTTACCAGCGGCTGTAGTAAAATGTGCAGAGGGGCGACAATGAATAGGAACTTCTCTCTCTGTATAAACGCTAAGGCTACAGGTTAAATTACCTTCATCCTGTAGCCGTTTTCAAGAACTTTCAGTTGCTCCAGGTCCTCTTCTAGTTGCAATGGAGTTGGCGCAAGCTCTGGATAGATCTTCAGAAACTTCGAATCAAAGCACTACAAATGAAAGGTCAAAGCATTAATTGTGGGGGAGCTTCAGCAGAAAGGCATATTTACAGACAAATAAAACTGTACACTCGCAAGTTACAGAAGGAAGGGTTGATAATGTACCGAAATTCCAAGATGAAGAAGATATGGAAAGCGAGGATTGACTTTCCCTGATCTGAAATGTTCAAAATTACAAGTGCAAATGAGTATGAGGTCATCCGAAGAGTTAAAACAAAATTTAGTGTCTCACTTGTTAAACGGGATCAGCCCTCTTGAGAAGTATATTGCATAACCCTGGTTATCAACAACACACTTTACTCGATTTGTATCGAACGCATCTTCAGGTTTTAGTGCCGTGGCAGCTGTGCTGAAGACTGCATCAGGAGCTCGCTGAAAGTAAGATCAAAGCACATCATAAATGCAAAGAAAGGAGGTTGACTAGGAAAAAAAGACGACCAACAAAAGGAATACATTTTACAAGGCGAAAGGCAAAGCAGAATTTCTAGGCAAAGTTACAAAATTCAGACCATCACAGTCCACATAAAAGATTTCATCTTAAGTACTTCAGGTAAAATCATTCTGTTTAGCACAAGACTAAGAAATAGCAAGACTAGAGTTTCATGACCACCTGCAGTGCCATAACCACACCATCTATTATCTCTGGTTCAATAAGAGGCTCGTCTCCTTGAATGTTGACAACAATGTCATAATGTTTACCAAGCTTTTGAAGTGCCTCACAACAGCGTTCAGATCCTACATTTTGACGCACGTGCCAAAAAGTAAATAAGGATGCCACCAAGCAATCATGAAAAGACAACTCAATTACAAAATCATGAAGCTTACCATTTTGGCATGATACTGATGTCATTATAACATCAGCTCCAAACCCTCTACAGCACTCGGCAATTTTTTCATCATCCGTTGCCACGACTAAGCATAAAACAAAAAGATATACCGACAATGTTAAACATACAAGCACACTGCTGATTTAGAAGCATCTCTAGAACTATCACGTAAAACAGAGTATGACAACATCATGAGTGTTCAAGACAATGAAGTGAATAAATTGACTTAGAACTGAGATTGGATTCAACAGGAGGGTTTTACACAATATATTACAAAGTAAAATAGATAGCTTAAATGATGCTTACCAACATGGTCCAACGAAGAGGCTAGCATTACCCTTTCCCAGGTTCTCTGTAAAGATCCAAGATGTTAATGGTGAAATTGAGGATGATTTAGTCAAGACTATCAGTGTAACTGGTCACTGGTGTCTTAGCTAACGAAGCTTCGAAATTTAGCACTCTATCCACCATTTCGTTATAAATATAAAAGCAAACTTGGAGTCCCTTTTCTCCCAATTCAAACTCACGTTAATCTGCCAGAAACATAATGTTTGGGCAAATGTTGATGAACACTAGATTCACTACTGTGTGAGTCTATCAGTAATAGGTGCCATGTCGTCCCAAAAACTAGTACCTTGATAGAAATTTTGCCAACTTAAGAAATTATCTGAAGCTCTGAACAACCCAGGAAGAATGTTCAGTAGAATAAACAACCATCAGCTTAATTCTTTTGACTGTAAAATTTCTGGGTAATTTCTTATCATAGGGGTACTTCGGCTCACACGAGTAAACAAGATGTGCAGTATACTTCCCGAAACTCCCATTCAACTTTCAGTAACAACTTGAACCTACTTTTACTCTTCCATATTCTAAAACCGCATGCGAAGCAACAGCAACAGATAGGCACGCACGCACGCAGGATAACGTGGGGGTGTGTAGGCACGACGGACCTGTATCATGGGCTTGCCGAGGATGAGGGCGAGCGGCTTGCCCTCGAAGCGGGAGGAGGCGTACCGGGCCGGTATGATGCCCACCGCCAGGGTGCGGAACCCGCGCGGCCGTCGGTACAGGTACGCCGCCCCGGCGACCGCCGCCGCCGCGCCGAGGGCCAGGCCGTGGAAGAACCACGCGCGGCTCCCCGAGCCCGAGGACTCCGACGGCGGAGGGCAGATCGGCATCGCGTATTCGCACGGCGGTGGCGTGGGGATCTGGCGCGCGGAATTACAGAGAGACTGCCGAATTGTACTGTTCGAGTGGGAGTCATTGATCCGACGAACCCACATAGGCCCAGCCCAGCCCAGCTGAACTATTTACCTGGCCTGGTTGGCTCGGTTGCAAGGAGAAGCAAGAATTCTGTTGGCCAGGCCCATACCCCGCGGTTTTCCTTTCTGTGTTTTTTTCTCTCTTGGTAGTCACCCGATTGCTCTTTCCTCTGTTTTCTCTCATAGCCGCTCTCACTCCGAGATTCGAGCAAACCGTGGATCAATGTTTTGTTTTGTATGCAGCATATGTTTTTTCGAAGTTAATTTGTGGGTCTATAGTGATGCCTCCGGTGGAAGAATACAACCCCATACACAATGTAGAGTTGTACTCCCTCAGTATTAAAATGTAAAATATTTCAGCGCTAAGATTTATTTGAACCTTACACTAAAACATGTCTACATGCACATGCGAAGAAAAAGGCTAAAACATCTTAAATTTTGATACAGAGTGAGTAGTATTGTTTTGATCACACGGATCATCAACTCTAGATATGTTAGGTTGTCGTTTGACGGTTTAGCTTGTCACGGTGGTGGTGTCAACGGGGGTGAGCCTATGATGTAGGCATGTAGCTTGTCAAAACATACGAGGCTAGTCTAGGTTGCACGAGGTTTCAACAATTCTTCGTAACTTTTTTGAAGCAAACTGAAAAAGTTGTGGCTACAAACATTGTTGTGTGAAAGAAACTCAACTCTTCACTTGACGGCTCCCCGTGTATTGATGCAAATAAAACTGGAGCATGGAGTCTGAAGACGAAGGTGAAGAGAATAAAATGAAAGTCAAAACATGAGGTCAAATTGAGTCCATAAGATAAGGTGTCGGGCCCGGACTAGCTGTCCGAAGTATCCTTGTGCCTACAACATCAGCGATCCCATGATCAGTGTGTCGCTGAGCACAATCAAACTGGTATCAATAGAACATCCATATACATCAAACTGGCATCTCGGGGATTCCTTCCGGCCGTAAAAGCCCCAGGCCTCTGAGGCCGACGGTACCATCGAGCTTTTGCTAAGTGGCGTTTTACTTGGACTCACACGATGGGCCTAATGGGCCAAAACTGGAGCATGGAGTCTGAAGACGAAGGTGAAGAGAATAAAATGAAAGTCAAAACATGAGGTCAAATTGAGTCCATAAGATAAGGATCATGTGATGAAGAAGAAGACCCATCAAGTTCATGTATCACCATCCCTCGTGGACCAAGATCACTCCTTCTCCTTACAGATCAAGTTCATATAACAAATAAGTCCATCATTGCTTTATCCTTCACTTGAGAGTGTATTTTGGGTTTTTTTCTAAAATAGACAAAATTTTGTTTCTAGATTAGACTAGAAAGCCCCTACTTTATCCTTTCCCAAATGGCGAAATAGGTCAGGCGTACAAGCCAAGGGCCTATAAAAGGTAGCACCTTTGTCATTTGTAACTCATCCTTGTATGAAGAAAGAGCTCTCACTTGGGTGAGGTCTTGACTTATAGGGGAGACCCCTTTAGCGCGTGGGGCGAAAACAATTCTCTTAGAGCGTGCGTTCAAAGCGGATCAGCTCACCAAAATCGTCGACAGAATAAGCCACTAAGTATGCACTGCGCTGATGAAACAGGCATGACAAGGTGAACTCGAAGATCTCTTTAACCTTTCTCCTTCTCTTCATCTTGCCCAATGAGCTCATGATGTGAGTGTCGCAGGATGATTTAGTTCTGAGCGAGGGCTTCCCCCGTTGAGGAGGGCATATTATTCTGCATCTTCTCGAGGTTGCCCTACCAGCACAGTGTCGAGCTACTTAATCAAGATTGTGACTTTACCCTTTAATGAAAATTTGTCACTCTCATGTGGGTTGGATGCAACTAAACCCGACCACTAGAAATCTTATCAGCGGTTCTAATACTCGATGTCCAACACATGCGCCGCGGGGTGTACCTCTTGCTTAATTGACACTCGATCGATTCCCTCCTTTTATGCTCTTTTTCACTAGTACAACATACATCGACTGCGGGGATTTTACGCAAATTTATTACCTTGATAGGAAATGTTTACTATTCACTTGTATTTCGGTTCTTTTAGTTCTGATGTATTTTGTCTGAGCAATGAATATAGTCGTGATAGTTTCTAAAAAAACATGTGACTTACTTTACTTCGAATATTGACATCGAGTTTTTTTAAACATTAGGCCAGTAGAGGTAAAAAAAACCAGATGAATATAACATTTGTTAGTTTCTAGATATACATACATAATGTCAACAAAATTCACGGAAGAAAAAGACTCGCAGCCTGATGTTTGGTGGAGAAAACACCACCCCCTCTACCAAACATCCAAGCACTGGTTGCTTCTCGAACTATTGTCAAGTTTGTTGTCCTACTTGGAGAATAAGAAAAATGTCACTTCACCCGTCCAAGAAAATAAAAGTTCCGGCTTGGCAATATTCGATTTGTTTAATTGAATAGTTCATTTTTGACAAATTTGTTGAAAATGTTATTCGTTTCTCAAAAGAGCTAATTAATCACTTGTTGGTTCATCTTGACGTGACGGCCTTTATTTATTTATTTATTTTGCAAAAAGAGGACGAATTAGCACCTTTCAACGATTGAAACCAAAACAGATACGGCAAGAACATTGCAAGATAAAAAAAAATCAATTTGTCCTAGCTACACAGAAACGCTGCAGATTACAGCAACAGCAAGCCACAAACAAACAAACAATGCAATCAAGACTTGTGGACTTCAACACATGTTTCAGGCGAGAATTCAGTCCACAACGCGGCAGCTGCACGCACGCGTAGGCCGGGTGCCCGGCCTCATCTCGCATATCGTATCTTGAAGCGTTGGTAAAGTACCGTGCGTGTTTCAAGTTGACTACGAGCGGTCCATAAGGCCAAATACAACGGGAGGCGCTTAACCAGGCGCTAGGAAATTAATCCCAGTAGTTTTGATTGATTCCCAGCAGTTTCTCTGGCATCGGTGCAAATTATGGCGCCTGGCGCTTCATTTATACGTGGGAAATTATGACTCCAGGCGGTGACGCTTGCTGCATGGCGTAACCAACTGAATAAGCGCCCCAGCTAAGAGGCTACATGCCCTAATATACTACTCTAGTATGCATTAGCGTGTAGGGAAATGCATAAGAAAGTTTCGAGTGTAGTTTACCCGGCCGTGTCTTAAGATTAGAAGACAATGTCAACAACTCTCGTCAAAGAAGGCACGCTTCGATTCTTCATGGAAATCACGGGTTAACACGGGAGAGTTGACCTGTTAGTTTGCGCACGATCGAACGGGGTACGCGTCGTACTGCCCACGGACACCGACAGGCGCACACGAACCGGCCTGTTGGATAGCCAACTGCCAATTAACTAAAAGCAAATCGTGATTCACGTTGTGGATTTGAGACGTGCCAATTGTTTAATTTTGATCTGAATTCTTCATCCAAAGAGATTTGGAGCAGAAGATGATGATCCACACGCAGTACGCCATGTACGTACACCAGTTGATGATATTGATTGTACCTAGCTAGCTAGCACATGGCAACTCCCGTGTGTATACTCGATTCCCCACTCACCGGCCACGGCCAGTCAACATCGTACGTCCAAACCTATCCACAAACCTATCCACAAACCTATCCACAAACCTGCAAGCTAGCCAACAATTCAGAGGACACGCGGCCTGGCCCTTGTCCAACAATTCAGAGGACAGCTAGCAAAAAGAGAAGAGCCATCACCATCTCGCCATCGTACGATCCAACCTAGTCTAGCTAGTATCAGCCACAAACAAACCTGCAAAGCAAAGCCAAGCTATTCCTATTCGGAAGACACGCGAAGAAGCACATATGCATGGCTGTGGGACGCTCGATCCCCGGACACGATTCCGATTACGTACGCACACGCGTCCCTGGCCCGGCCGTGCGATCGACGATTCGACGGCGACGGGCAGCGGGCACGCCGGAGACGAGAGCGACCGACGGTGCTTCGCCAGCCACTTGGCAGCGCCTGGCCACCGTGCCCCCCATAAACAACGGCCGCCAGGAGGAGAGGACCACCGGAGTTTTCTTGTGGCGGAGACGCGCGGTGACCCGTCAGCACTCCACCAACCCAACCCCCAGTTTCTGTGGGTTCCTCTCCGTCGTGGCGTGGCGTGTCTATCCTCAGCCACCGTGGCGTCCCGTTCGAGTCGCGCACCTGCCCTGCCCACCGGAAATGACAATCTCGCCGTGCGTACGTCCACGAGAAATCTAGAGGAAGGAGGAGCTCATGTCAGCATTTTTGTGGTGGCGCGGCGGAGACCGACCGACCGGCTCCCGGGCCGGAATCGGCGTCTGATCTTGGGGATTAGTTTAGAGTAGACAAGTGGAAAAGATCTGAGATGATGATGGGCAGTGCTCAAGTATTTTAAGCCGTCAAGTGGGGGATGGGAATGGGATAAGCAGCGGCGGTGGCTTTGACCTGTCAACTGGGATTGAGATTGATTAACTACTACTCTATGCTTGCAGACTTGGTCGGCCAGATACAGTACCGTCCGTTCCGAATTAGCAATTGGTGATATCTTTAAGCAAGATTACCTTTTTCTATTTGAGTGGCGGTACCGTGTAGTATATCTTCTTTACAATAACTTGGCCAAGTTGGTCTCCGCGCGCTTATAGAATGAAAAAAAATGTTTTCTTCTGGATTCAATCCATAGAGATGTCTGGTCTGGATGGATGAAATGACCAAACTGCACCAGCCGCAGCCGCGGAAACCTGTCACTGTGCCACCGGTGTCCGTGCGGCCGTGCCGTCCACCACCACGGCACCACGGAAATAAACACCGACGAAGGCGCGGATGACGACTCACGACCCAGCCCATCACTCACGCGGCCGCCCACGCCGAACCAGACCAAAACACGCCCGAGTTTCTCCTTTTGTATTTTCCGCCATCTCCTCGCGTCGTCTATATTTACTCCGCGGCGGGGGGCACCGCACCGTCCACGACCACGAACGACCCTCTCTCCGCTTTACTCCTCCTCCTCCTCCTCCGTCTTTTTTCTTTAGCTTTTACTTCTCCTCCTCTTGTTGCCCTTTTCCTGCACCTCCTCGCCGCCCACGCCTCCTCCTCCCATCTCCGCCTCTTTCCGCCGCGCGGTGCAGCCCAGCCCAGCCCACCCCACCCCACCCGGAGGAAGCACGCCGATCGAGTCGCAGCGCGTCCCATGGCGTCCCCGGCGCGGCCAGCATCCATGTCCGGCCCCTTCGGCCTCTCCCCCGACCTCGCCCGCTGCTCCTTCGACCAGACGCTCCGACGAGAGGTCAGTTCACTTTCCGATCTCCGCCGCGCGAGATCCGGGTCTCGTCTCTCTCTCCTGCTGTTTCATCTTTGCTTGCTGTAAGCCGAGCGTGGCTTTCTGTTGGCCCGTCTAGGGGTGCAGTTTGCGCCCTGCCTCCTTCTGATTCGCTGTAGATATGCTGTTCTGAACGGCACCATCATGCGTAGTGGCAGATTTGCAGCCCCGCTTGCCATTTCTAGGTGTAGGATTTTAAACATGCTAGATTATTGCCCTTCCTGTGGCCGTTCTGGCCCGTCAGGGCGAACGAAACACTTCTGATGTGGAGATTTTCTGGTTCATCTCCGGTTGGCTAGCACGATTTGCGTGTGGCACGGTACGATTTGGAGCGCCATGGTTCCTGCCTGGTGTGAACTGCCTGCGGCAAAACTTGGGAAGACTTATTCTTAGGTTGCTGTTCGAACCGCGGCTGTGGTCAGTCAAACTAATAAATTCAACGGCTGTAAAATGTTTTCTCTGTTCCCATTACTGTTATGTTTCATAATATAGTTAGCCTTTGCTACCTAGATCTAACGTGCATCGCTGAAGTAAGATTTTCTTATCAGGGTTACTATATTAAGGGGAATTTTAATTTGTGCGCATACTCTATGCCGCCACCTGATGTTGTCATCTTATCTTGAAATTTTAATGATAATGGAATGGTAGCTAAAAATTCAGAAACTATGTTATTTGTCAAGGGGTGCAACTATGCGAGAGTAGCTCGAATCATGCTTACACTAGCTGTAGATTCGTCACAACTTCCATTGTCACCTTAACCTGTGCCGTTATGCTAAATTC
The DNA here is from genome assembly GCA_012064385.1 of Puccinellia tenuiflora. Lineage (NCBI taxonomy): Eukaryota > Viridiplantae > Streptophyta > Magnoliopsida > Poales > Poaceae > Puccinellia > Puccinellia tenuiflora. The sequence goes on along the minus strand of QRDG01002163.1, from coordinate 87,712 downwards.
ATGTGGTCCTTACTAGTTATCTTTCCATCCTTCTCCGAAGCAGGATTTTCAGGACAACAGACTACTGAGATCGCTTGTTAGCATGCGTGAGCAAGAAAAGTTTTCCAAGGAAGTTGTAACGGAGGCTATAGAGAATTGCATGAAGAAGCAAGCAGAAAACTTGGTGAATTCACTGGATGTCATCAGTGGAAGGCTGTCACAGCTGGAGTTATATTGCTATAAGCTTGAGAGGTCCATTGGGGAATTGCGAAGTGACGTGATGGATTACCATGGCGAAGCAAATAGTAACTTCAGTGGCCTTGAAAAGCATCTTAAAGAGGTATGTCTTGTTTTACATCTACACAGGGACACTCAATTACTGAGCATCGAGTGCCGAATCAGTTTATGTTGCTTTTCTATATAAGTTTCTGGTCTCATGTGGTAAAGGCATTTAGCTGTGAATTATGTGTTTGCCTTGAGCTCTGAAAGTTTCATGTTCACTTTCTGAGTTTCTTCTAGTTATAATTTGTTTCCTGCATCTGCATCTAGTAGAACTGGACTAATGCTTGGGCCAGAGCTTATCTTTATAAAAGAACTGGTTATATATTTGAGACCAAACCTGACTTCTTTAAGCTAAAGTTTTTTATGCTTACAATCTAGAGTACTTCAGTCAAATAAATGCATAAGCTTTTTATTAAGTTGATACTTTTCAGGCATATGTTAGAACTTGTGTTAATAGGTGTAAGTATGAGTAGAACATCTTCTACTTAATCACACACTTATTAGCTAGTCAAAGATATCACCCTTGTGGCCTTGTTATTGTTTTTGGTCCTCTTAGTGTGTTTTACCAATAGTTTTTAATAGTAGCGCAAGTAGTTAAGTTGTGATAAGGTTCACAATGACTATTTAACTGGCTTGACTCTTGCTTAATTCATGATTTAGGTTTCTCTTTTTAGTTTTTATGTTAATGTAGTCACCTTAGGCAATTTGAAGCTAAGCTTAATTACGTGGAGATATTTTAGTACTCCAGTAAATTAATTAAGCTAAATACCGTAGCTTACATTTGGTTTGCACTTATATTTTATCACTTCCTTTCAGCAATTACTGCCCCACTAGCTCTTTTCTTTATAGCATAACTCATGACTGAACCTACCTTGATGACCAGGTTCAGAAATCAGTACAAGTTCTGCAGGATAAGCAAGAGCTCGCTGAAACTCAAAACGAGCTAGCTAAACTTCAAATTGTATATGAAGACCCTGCACAAAAGAGTGAAGGTACTGCCCCATCAGTTTTTATGGCCAAGGAAAATGACGGCAGTTTCCCTGGTGCAAAACATGAGCTTGCCCTTGTACCACTGCACCACGTAAATGCTATGCAGTCTCCTGCGGTGCAATTCCAAAGTTGCAACGGGCTTATTGTACAGCAACTTGTGCCTGTCTCTTTGAGCAACCAACAAGACCAGCAACACCTGAACCAATCTACTGTTTACTGTACACAAAATCAAAGCCATCCTGAGCACAGGCAGGCTCAAACATTTCAACCTACACAGCAGTCTGTGCAGACACAGGCCCAGAACCTTCAGCCACAGAATGTAGTTGAGGTACCTCCCATAACTAGTCAGGCACCAGGGTTCTACCTCCAAGCTCAGCACCAATGGGCACATCAAACTGTCCACGATGTTCACTCACAGGCAAGGCAACCAGAAACACAGATGGGACAACAACAGCAGTACCACAACATGCAGCAAGTTCCAGTTCAGAGAGTTCAACTGCAAACATCTTCTCCACAGGCCCAAAGTGCACCTCAGGTCACTCTGTTCTATCCTCAGTACGGATCTCAACAACCTGCATGTGGCAACACTGAGACCCTTACCAGAGGCATGGCTGTGCAGCCTTCCTACTCCACAATTTCTTCGTCCCAGAGAAAGCATCATGAAGTTGCTCCCATTTATGTTCAAAGCAGCGCCATTTCGGTCCCAATGGCTGAACATAACCTCCAGCACCAGCAGCTGCAGCAATTTCATTCGCCTGGCAACGGTTCATTTGCGCCTCAATCAAGCAGGGCTGGTCTACATGGTGTTTCGCCATACGCTGCAGTGCAAGGCAGCGCACAGGCCTACAGCACTGTTTATGGAAGCCCTCCCAACAACACTGCTACTTTTGTTGCCGTCCTTCCTCAACAAGCACAGGTCAGTGCTCCGATGATGCTTCATCATTTAGGACCCCAGGGCGTGCAGAATCACCCGGTAGACATGGCTGACAAGGCTGCTCGAATGGGTTACCTGAATGATCAGGTCCGAATGGTTACTGCTGGCCAGCCTGTAGAGTTCAACACCTTCCACGACGGGCTGAGCTCTGTTGGCAATGCAGCGTGGTCTGGGTAGTTGACAATGGAGAAGTCGGGATGGAATCACTTCGTCCGCTCTTGTGACTTGTTCCGGCGATAATATTACGTGACGATCTTATTGTGAGGGGAAGCTTTTTCAGCTTCCCTACGGTATTTTCTCTGGCATCTTTTATTTGCCAGCAGATTGGTACGTATCCTCCAGCTTACCTTTTTTCAGCTGGATGAGCGTGATGAAATAAGACTGCTAGGTTAGTCAGATGATGATTGTTGGCATGTGTCCTACCTTTTATTGGACAGGTGTGCTTGTGTAACCTGTTGTGGACTTGCATTTGCATGTTTGCGATATGATGAAAATATGAGAAATTTGTTGGTTTTCATGTTCTCTGGTTGTATCGTTCTTTGTATTGCCAGAATATCAACAGTGTACTGCTTTGCGCTCACAATATGTTGTCAGTTCGTATTGCTGGATTCTAAAACAGTGCTCCTTTTCTAGACCAGACATTACTATCCGATCAAACTTCAGAGTGATTACAGATGATGGCCCGGATACACTCCGGTACCACATTCTGGCAAGAGGAATGAACAAGAAGCCGTAGCTAAAACATGTGCTGCCTCATCTACTAATATATTTAAAGACGGAACCTTTTGAGCCCTCCTGAGCGCTCGGCGATTGTAGCTGTAGCTTGCTACAGTAAGCTACAGTACTCCAGTAATGCGATCCAGCCCGTCGAACGGCTTGCGCCCGACCGTGACGTTTTTGCAAAAAAAAACCCTCACAAAACCGAAAATATAACCTGCAGTCCTTAGGTTTTCCGAAGGCAGGGACCCAAACGAAAATTGCGGAAATGTCAGGGGCCTTTGCGCAAAAACCGTCCACACACCCCCTCCCTCCCCTTCCTCTCTCCCTCACGCGCGACGCGGAGGTCGCCGGCGCCGCCGCCGCGTGCCCCCGCCACAGGGCGCCTCCCCGCTCAGATCAGAGGCCACGGGACGCTCCGCCGCCGCGTCCTCCACCTCCTCGCCGCGGATGGCGTACCCTAGCCGCCACGACCCAATGGTCACGCGTCCCTCTTCCCCAATCCCCTCCTGCCATGCCTATTTGCTTGGAGCCGCCGCCCTCCTCCTCCGCCCCGTCCGCCTTCTCTTCCACGGCGACGAGCTCGCGCCGCTTGCTGCGCGTGGCCTCTCCATCCTCCTCCAGCGCTCCACAGGAACGGTACTCGCCTTTACCGCTCGCGCCGGATCCGCGCCAGAGCCGCCGCTACAAGGATGGAGACGAGGACGACATCCCGTGGTACGGCCCGTCGATTCATCGGCTGTCAGCCCCCGGCTTTCTCCTATTCTCTGCACTCTCTCATCCGATTGCTTCCTAGCAGCAAGGGACCCGGGAGTAGCACAGCTCGCCGCACCGCCACCACATCCTTCTCTCGCCGGAAGGAGTGGCTGGTGGAGATGTGTGGTGCCTCCGAGGAGCGTTGCGTGGTCAGATTCGTCATGGAGGGCGACAGCCAGAAGCACAACTACCTGGCCTCCTCCACTTCTTCCACTTCCTCGCAGCAGCAGCCATGGTGAGCTATTTTCGCTTGAATTCTTTCTTCTACTCTCTTTCCACTTTAGATTCTGATTTCCGACGTTGGTTTGCAGATGGGGCCTCAAGGAGCGAGGGTGCGGCTTTATAAAGCGGTTGCAGGTATTAGTTACAGATTTCCTTTCTGTACATGTATTTTGGTAGGCCACTTCGGAGCAAACGCATCCCCAGTTTGCTTGAAGTAGTTAAAACAATGGAGGTGGTGAACCTGCAAGTTCTTCACTAATTGTTAAATAAAAATGTACTACCTGAGCAGTTGTTATATGCGTGCATTTCAGATTCAGGTACACCATCGGTCTTATAGTGTCAACACTGAATCGTGGAGGTCTCTTCAAAGTGTGGTAATAAGCATCACATACCAATATCGGTTTGTTCCCATAACCATTAGACCAGATGTTTTGTAAATAACAATCCTTATTGGCTTGCAGGTCAACTTACAGGCCGCCACAGAACTGGACAAGGCTGCTAGCTGGTTCTTCTCCTCTTGGTGACACAGATTGGTTGTATTCTGATATTGAATCAAAGCAATGAAAAATTATGTATCCGTTGCAGTTAATAGCTCAAGAATTCTTCTGATGAATGATTTAATGCTCAATTTATTCACCTCTATACCAAAAACCATCTCGCATCAACCAGATTTATGTTCGTTGCATCAATTTTACATTGAGGTAAACCCTTGGATCCCATTGTCGTTGTTCAAGTGATGCTAACAGTTTTTCATCTGTTTGTGTCCATGTCTTAATATCACATACTATGAGCAATATATATTGTTGTCAAGTTCTTTTAGTACGATGTTTTATCGTTCCTTTTAAGTTAGAGCGCTCATCGTTAGATCATTTCCTTCATATGTTTGTATACCATGTTCTGTACCATGTTCTATATGTACTTAATTTGCCACTTATGATCCAGAATTCTAGATATATTGGCATACTGCCTTCTGTAACATGAAAGTATCCATATTTTTTTGTATTTATCATATACTTGGGTTCTTTTATTATTATACAAGGGAGAGCAAATAATTTCTTAACTCGGCATGTTCCCTGAAATTTTAATATTAAAGAGGTCTTCATACTTTCTGTTTTTTTTGTAGTTAAGCTGAAGATATAATTACTTTCTGGTGATGATCACCTATGGCAATGTAGATAATTAGGATACTCACCCCTCTCACCCGTACAACTGACAAGATTGTTCCGTGTCATGAACTACAGTCATAGATCCTGCCTCACCAAACTGGCCTGGCAATGGTGCACAAAAGGAAAATGGACCTCTAGGTTGGGGCTCTGCTGTATTGGCCTGATTAGGTGTGCATCTTGCACCGTCCTTCTGTTTTCATGGGATATGGTAACTGCCTAATTATGCGTATGGTACTACAGGAAGATGTTATTTTGGTTGATTGGATTCTCCCTGAAACTTCAGTTATAACCTGGGTGTGCCCCCCAGGTATGGAACCAATGCTTGATCCATGTGCCATACTGGTGGCATGCATGTTAGGCTATCTTATGTTATTATCTATTTAAAAAACTTATGTTAAGCTTTTATGGCATCATTCTCAGGCCATGCATTTGTAATGCCTAGACCTTCTGTTGCGACATGAATTCCCATTTATCTTCTGTGCCACGTACATAAGACATTGAAGTTGTATTCTCGAGCTTCTGTATGCTTGATTTCACGTTTTACTCCGCGCTCGGGCGCTGTAGCTGTGAACAGTAGATACTTCCTCTCAATATGGTGCTAAATAAGAAAATTAGAACAAAATTAGACCATATTTGAACATATTAAAATCCAAAAACCTTCTGAATGTTCACATCTCCAAATTTCAGTTATTTTGCACCACGATACTCACAAATATGGCTTCCTCTGAATATGGTGCTAAATAAGAAAAATATGGCAAAATTAAACCATATTTGAACATATTAAAATATGAAAACCTTCCAAATGTCCACACCTCCAAATTTCAATTATTTACACCGTGGTATTACCAAGTATGGGAAAAAACCTGCCTTCCAAACCTTAGCATTTAAAAACCGTAAAGAAGAAATCACGTACGAATGTTTTCTCACCATTAACAATTTAAAAATTTCAGATACTTACAAATGTGATTTTTAAAAAAAAATTCAATGCATTCAATTCTGAACCACTTTTTGCTGCCATAAATTTGCTAAATATTTGCAGCTCACACTTTTACGACATTTCAAAAAATATGCACTTCACAAATTTCTTCTATAGTCAAATAAAATCAGCAGAAATAACATCAGTAATATCATTCAATATGATAGACCGAATAATTTTTTTTGGTACAAACCATCCTACTTAAATAGAGTTTGCTAAATCATTTAAATACAAGTACCCATCTATACCATGAGCTTAAATATAACAAAATAAAAAATACTATGACTGTAAATATCGAGAAATAGTTGTTTTACAATTATTTCCCAAGGCACTATATTTCGAAACCAAGTTCTAAAATACAACATGATTTACACAATTTAAAACACTTTATACATATTGTTTTATGATATTTAAACCATTTTGCGAAACTACTACATGCCACGAAATCAGTAGCTTCGACTATATCCACCAGAAAAAAATGAAAAAATTCGTCAAAACAATCGCTAAAAAAAAATCAAGATACAAATACCCATTTATATCATGGGCTCAAAATATTAACATAAAAAGCACCACGAATGTAAATATTAGGAAACAACTGTTAAAAAATCCCAGACCAGTATATTGAAACTACAAATCAAATTCTAAATAGAACATGCTTAACAGAATTTATAACACTTTAGATGTATTGTTTTACGGTATTTACATAATTCTGTAACACTACTAAGTGCTGAATTGACTACTTATTGAATGTGACCAAATTACATTTCATCACATATCATCACAACTATTTATGGCATATCATCGCATCTCAAATTTGAAAATTTATAATTTTCAAATGCCGATCCAATTTCCCTAAACAATATCCAAAAAAAAAACTAAAAAATGTCCTAATATCAACACCTTCAAATCTACAAATCGAAAAAGATAAATGGAAATTGCATCAGAATTCTTATAAACAAAAATTGCAGCCCATTGATGGCCAACAAACACAAAAAAAGATATTCTAAATTATTGGAAATTTGGATAGAATCGACACCAATTTCCAACGAATTTCAAGATTTCCAAAGTACATAAAATATGCAACCTACTTATGGCAGAAAACTAAAAAAAAAAAATTTGAACACTTCCAAATTAGTGAAAATTTAGAGAAAATAGACGACAAATTCCAACGGATTTTGACATTTCCCAATTAGTCCAGATTTAAAGAAACAATTTAGTGAAATTTTCGATAAAATAGATAACAAATTGGGACATTTTAAAATACAGCGGGTGCGGCGTATGCTAAAGGAATTTTTTTGGAATATTCAAATGTTGTCACTATTTGGAAGTAATTCAAATGCATCTTCCCTAATTTAAATTAAATACTCCCGCTGAAATACAAACATGTTCAACCATTTCACCCTACTGAATATTTGAACATTATAGAAAATTTATCAAAAATGCTCACAAAAAAATGCTACCTACTAAAAAAACATGTTTGAACATGAATGCCAACTACTTATGGGAAAAATACAAACATGATTTATGTCTAATAACAAACATGTTTGAATATTTTGAATTGGTCAACATTTGGAAACAAACCAAATGCACTTCCTCTAATTATGTGGAGTTGAAATTAGTAAATGCTCAGACAATACGTTTCCTGTAATTTTAGACTCAAATTAAACATTGCATCGCATATCATCGCAACTATTTATGGCATTTCATCGCAACTCAAATTTGAAAATTTAAAATTTTCAGATGCCGATCCAATTTCCCCAAACAATATCCAAAAAATTAATAAATGTCCTAATATCAACACGTTCAAATCTATAAATCGAAAAAGATAAATGGAAATTGCATCAGAATTCTTATATAAAAAAATTGCAACCCATTGATGGCCAACAAACAAAAAAAAAGATATTCTAAATTATTGGAAATTTGGATAAAATCGACACCAAATTCCAACGAATTTCAAGATTTCCAAAGTACATAAAATATGCAACCTACTTATGGCAGAAAACTAAAAAAAACAAAAAAATGGACACTTCCAAATTAGTGAAATTTAGAAAAAATAGACGACAAATTCCAATAGATTTTGACATTTACCAATTAGTCCAAATTTAAAGAAACAATTTAGTGAAATTTTGGATAAAATAGATGACAAATCTCGACAAATTGGGGCATTTTAAAATACAGCGGGTGTGACGTATGCTAAAGGATTTTTTTTGGAATATTCAACTATTGTCACTATTTGGAATCAATTCAAATGCATCTTCCCTAATTTAAATTAAATACTCCCGCCAAAATACAAACATGTTCAACCATTTCACCCTACTAAATATTTGAACATTATAGAAAATTTATCAAAAAATGCTCACAAAAAATGCTACCTATTCAAAAAAAAAAATAAAACATGTTTGAACATTACAATTTAGCCAACATTTTGTTGAACAAAAACAAAATATATATATATTATACAAAAAAAATCACCAAAGGCAACTGATTCCGCTACTTTGTGCTCACCATCTGTTGCCAGTTATTGCTCGTTCGTACTTCCTGATAAAAAATATTTCCGCACTGGCCAGATAGCGATCAAACAGACTAGTGTAAGCTGGACCTGAGAGAACTGAAATCAAACACACCACAAAGCTTAACATGAGCACTGAAGGAACAAACGATTATAATTTACAAAAGCAGTACTTGTTATCACAAGGGCTCATGATGTTAATAAGATCCCCCGTACAGAAGGTTAAGTTGACACTCAACCTCCTAGGTTTGGCGATTGTGGGGATCACCATACCATAGTACCATACACACACTAAGGCAAAACCCTTCCTACAAGCTTCACAGACAACCTAAGGTAAGGTAACATACTACTGTAATTAGCAAATATATAAGAACTAAGCTGGATGAAGCCTTGCACTTCATCTCGACTGCACGACTGTAAGTTCCACACACGCCGTTTTCCCACGGCCCAAAGAGGTCTTGTCCTCGATCACTACCACCAGAAATCGGCTCCATCCTCACCATCATCATCATAGCCATCGCCGAAACCCCCGGCAACATTGCCGTAGCAGTCATCACCGTCGAAGAAGTCATCACCACTCCCAGCCCTGGCATCGTCACCGCCAAACCCGACGTCCTCATTGTAGCTGCCATCACCACCCCTGGCACTACCATCATCACCCATCTCAGATCTACCGTCGTCTTCATCATCATAGAGAAGCTCTGCGTCGTCGTCATGTGTATTCTTCTCGCCCTGTTCCGCGTCCCCGTCTTCGGACAAACCACACTTCTCCTCATAGTAGTACTCATTCGAGATCTTCAAGCCCTAGACAAACGCATATCGGCTTAAGCCATGACGTTACTTAGATAATGCATAATAGGACGGGGAGTTTGTGGCCTTACCGTATTAAAGGTGCTAGTATGATCGGTGGGTGAGAATGTTGAGGCATCGTCCTTAGAGACGAACGGCGGTTCTCCTCCTCATAGTAGTACTCATTCACAACCTTCACGGCCTAGATCGATCACTGTTAAGCGTGAAGAATGCATAAAAGTGGTCGGAGAGTTTGCGGCCTTACCCTCTTGAACGTGCGACGATCAGTTGGAGAAAATGTCGGCACGCTTCCCCAGCCCCGACCGCCCTTAGGGATGGCAATGGGTACCCGACACCCGCTAACCCGATGGGTACCCGCCTTAAATGGGGAGGGTTTGGTTTAAAAAAAAAACCCGCGGGGCAGCTTAGCGGTAAAAACTCAGACCCGCCGGGTCTAGCGGAGGCGGGTATGGGGATGCCAAACCCGCACCCGCGAACCCGCCGACCCGACTATTTCACTAGACCCGGCTGTGAAAAATGGGGTCCACTTGTCATGTGTAGAAGAAACCCTAATAAAAAATCCCCATTCCCACGCATACCAATCCCCAGCCCGCACAACTCTTTTCCCTCTGCCCCATCTCCCTCTGCGCCGCCGCTCTGCCGTCCCGCCTCCTGCGCGCGCCGCTCTGCCCCCGCCTCCTGCGCACGCCGCCACTCTGCCCTCCCGCCGGTTGGACGCTGCTCGTCCTTCCCCTCGAGCCGCCACCCCCGGGAGGCCTCTGCTCGCCGCGCCTCGCCGCCGGGAGGCCTCTGCGCCCCGCGCCTCGCCGCCTTGGGCGCTGCTCGCCGTGCCCCTTGAGCCGACACCGCCATGAGGACTCTGCTTGCCACGTTTCGCCGTCGGGAGGCCTCTACTCGCTGTGCCTCACCGTCGGTTGGGCACCGCTCGCCGTGCCCCTCGAGTCGTTGTGATGCTCGCGTCCTGCGCCACCTGCCTTCCCTCCGCATGCATCGTGCGAGCCGCCGCCGTGCTGCTCGCGTCGTGCTTGTTGCGCCCTGCGCCAGGACGCCTCCCAACGGGTACCCGTCGGGTCCCGAAAACCCGACGGGTGGCGGGTCTGGTGACGCTCTAGACCCGAGGCCGGGTATGGGGTCGGGTGGCGGGTGCGGGGAGAAGGGTCGGGTGCGGGTATGGGGGGGCCAAACCCGGCCCCGAACCCGGCGGGTGCCATCCCTAACCGCCCTCACCACCTGCTCCCTTCGCACCTCCTAGGCCGGCCCCGACCGCGCCGATGAGCTGCTTACCGTTCCTGCCGCCGGCGGTGGCCGTCTTGTTCACGCCCAGGGACTTGTGGTGGTCCTTCCCCATGAGTGGAATACCGTTCCCGCTGCCTGTGGTGGCTGCCTTGTTCACGCCCAGAAACTTGTAGTTGCAGTCCTTCCCCATGAGCTTCGATCGACCGCTTGGTTAACTATGGTGCGAGATTAGCAGTGGTGCGTGGCTACCTGTGGTGTGGGGAGGTGGGGGAAGCGTGGTTTCTACTTTTTTTTTGAAATTTACCACATATATTAGGTCAGCAAGCCGCCTCATTAAAACCCTGCCAGTCCATTTCGGTACCCTGGTTAGGGAAAGAGTGTGTCTGAAACTTGCCGCCTTTAAGCATCAATCACAGTTACATCATCCGCAAGTGTGCTTACAAGATAGTCGGGAGGGTCCTCATGCCAAACTACTGACAGGGGTCCCTCCACATGTCTAGCTAACACATGAGCAGCCATATTGGCTTCCCTAGGACTATGATCAAACACCACAACCGCAAAATTACGGCACAGCAACGTACAATCCTCGAAGATAGCCGCTGCTGGGCCAAGCGAATTCCCGCCATTTTCCATCACATCAATTACCTCCATGCTGTCGGAATTCACCTCAATTTTATTGCAGCCAATCTGACCCGCGAGAATCAGTCCATCCCGAAGCGCATGGGCCTCGGCTATCAGCGGATCAGATACAAACGGCAGGCCTCGACAGCTGCGTGACAAGAAGAAACCCCTGTCATCACGTATGATTGCGCTTGTACTGCCGGTGCCTGTATCCGCATCAAATCCTGCATCCACATTCAGTTTAACGAAATCTTCTCTTGGCCTGTTCCACCCATGTCGCTAAATACCTGTCTTTTTCTTCTTCGCTCTCGTATAGTTCAACACTAGAGTTGATATTGCATGTGCTGTTCTTGCCGGCGATTGCACCGATTCGCCGTGCGTAGCCTTTCTTCGTTCCCACCATATATACCATATCGCGACGGCCACCTGATCATTGCGATCAACATGCTCAATAAATGGCGCTTTAGCAGTTGTGTCACGGAGCAAAACCTCAAGCATCGATCGACCTTCTACTTCAACATCGCATACTGTAGCAATTATTTCCTCCATGCCCAGCTGCATCCAGATATCACGAACTCTTGGACAGTTAAAAAAAGCATGTCGGATGCTCTCACATTCCACGTTGCACAGGGTACACTGAGCACTAGGCTGCATATGTCTGTTAGCCAAAACCCCATTACATGGAATAGCACCAAGTAGAGCTCTCCATCATTGAATTTTGACTTTTGCAGGAACGTTCAGTGACCACAAAGTTTTCCAAATTGGTAGCATAGACGAGGAACCATAGCCGCTGGTCCTCCTCAATTTCTGGCCATGTTGGTGCTCCCATTCCATATGATAACACGAGCGTATTGAAAATGCTCCCGATTTGGTACAGTGCCATCCAATAAAGTCCTCCATCATGTTACGTGCTAGAGGAATGTTCAGTATACGTTGAACATCAATTGACCAAAAAGTTTTTGTAATCAGTTGTTCATCCCATGATCGAGTCTCCACATCAATCAGCTCGGACACCTTAGTAAGAATTATATTTCCCCTCCTAGTCGCCACCTTTCTACTCGGGCTGCTAGGCACCCAAGGGTCATTCCAGATGTCGATTTGAGAACCATCTCCTACTCTCCACATATGGCCTCGTTTAAAAGTCTGAATGCCAGCCCAAATACTTTGCTAGGTATAAGAACTTCCTTTTTTAAGCGGACAACTCAGAAGATCACCTGAAGGGAAATATTTAGCTCGAAGGACAGACGCACATAGAGAATCAGGTTCGGCAATAAGTCTCCAGCATTGCTTTGCAAGCATTGCAAGATTAAAACATTGTAAATCCCTGAACCCCATACCACCTTGTCTTTTGGGAACACACATTTTCCACCACGCAAACCAATGCATATGCTTTTGTTGATCATCATCTCCCCACCAGAATTGGGACATTGCAGATATAATCCCTTTAATAATCTGTTTAGGTAGCTTAAAGACTGACATAGCATATGCTGGGATGGCTTGAATGACGGCTTTGAGCAATACTTCCTTCCCACCGAAAGACAAATTCTTCTCCTTCCAACCACTTAGCAATTTGTAGATTCTATCAATGAGGTGTTGAAAACAATCCGACCTGTCTACCCCAACAAGAGGGGGCAGCTCAAGATATTTGTCCATGATTGCTTCCGTCATGATGTTCAATATCAAACAAACCTCCACCCTCACGTCAACAGTTGTGCATGGGCTAAAAAATATACTTGATTTTGCATCACTAACAAGTTGTCCCGATGCCATACAGTAATCATCCAAGGCGCGTCTCAGGCTTGTGGCATTAGTTGCGTCAGCTCGCATAAGGATGAGCGAGTCATCTGCAAACAAGAGGTGCGAAACTGTAGGAGCGTTCCTGCAAACTCGGACCCCCAAAAGGTTACCAGCCCTCTCCTCGAATTTCAGCAGGCTTGTAAGACCCTCGGCACACAAAAGAAACAAATATGGTGAGAGGAGATCCCCTTGACGGAGACCCTGAGACGGGAAAATATAATCAGAAAGTTCATTGTTAACCCGAACTTGATACCTCACCAAAGAGACGCATGCCATAATTAGTTGTACCCATCCTTGATCGAATCCCAATTGTATAAGATTTTTTTGCAAGAAAGACCACTCCTCTCTATCGTATGCCTTGTGCATATCCAACTTCACCGCACAGGTACCATACTTGCCCACCCTCTTGTTTTTGATAGCATGATAGGACTCATAAGCAACCAACACATTATCAGTCGTCCTGGGACAAAAGCACTTTGCGTAGGGGATATAATTTCTGGGAGTAAATGTTTAAGCCTATTTGCAATAAGCTTAGAAATCACCTTGTATACCACGTTGCACAGACTAATTGGCCGAAATTGTGTAATGGACTCAGGATTCTCCACCTTCAGAATCAGAACGATTGTAGTGTTGTTCCATCCTTCAGGTATCACACGCGTATTAACAGCAAGCAAGACCTCGTCCGTCAGATCCTCCCCGATAATATGCCAAAATCTCTTATAGAAGACAACATGAAGCCCATCAGGACCCGGCGCCTTCAAGTCGCCAATATTAAACATCGATTTCTTTACCTCTTCACGAGTATATGTAGCTAATAGTCTCTCGTTCATATCCGGCGTCACACATGGTGCCACCATATCGAGAACCTCCTGGTTTGGAACTTGGACCTCAGAGGTAAACAAATGCTCAAAGTAGTCCGAAGCAAGTCCTTTGAGCTGATCCTGATCCTCCACCACAACCCTAGCATCGGTCTTAAGAGATTTTATGAAGTTCTTCTTGCGACGTGCCATGGCCGAGCGATGGAAAAACACGGTATTTTGGTCTCCATGCTGCAGCCATTTTACTCTCCCTCGCTGCACCCAATAAAGCTCCTCTTGTTCAATGAGCTCCTCAATTTTCAGTTGAATTTCTCGCTGTTTAGCCGATGCCTCATGAGATAATGGACCGGACATACTATCATTTAATTCTTTTTGGATCCCTCTCAGCCTTCTTCTAGGCCCTTTCAGTACCTCTTTATCCCAGCTGTGCAACGCATCGTGTATCTCCCTCGTATGCTCACAAAATGATTCATGAGCATGCAACGTTTTTTCCTTCACCCATGCAGTTTGAATAATATGCTCCACTGAGCTCTCACATAACCATCTTGCTTCAAATCTCAGCATACCCCGTACCCTAGGTACCGTCATACCCGAATTATACTCAGTATTAACCACAATAGGTCGGTGATCGGACTTACCAAAATCCTCGTTGATGACCGCCGCAAGAGGGAACATTGCTGCCCACCTCGGGTCACAAACAGAACGATCAAGCCTCTCACGTATCCTACCTCTCCTCCAAGTGAACATGTCACCAATATTTCCCATGTCTTCGAGGTCACATTCATTCAACGTGTCACGAAACGCCTGCATGCATCTTTGATGTCTAGCAGCACCTCCTTCCTTTTCATGAGAACATAGAATTTCATTGAAGTCCCCTGCCATGATCCAGGGTAGATCCATCGCCGCATGCAGGTTCCTAATATAATCCCATGTTAGGTGTTTCCTGTCCCCGCTTGGTTCACCATACAAGCCAGTAAGGCGCCATCCCGCCTCGCTGTTCTCGTTAATGCGAATGTCAATAAAGTTAGAGATAACCTCACTTGATGTCACCTGAAGATCATTATTCCAGAACATCACTAATCCACCACTCCTTCCATCACTTACCGAGATAAGCATCTCGTCGAACCTTAGCCTTTTCTGGAGATTTTCTGCCTTATCTCTACACAAATGCGCTTCAGACAAGAAAAGCACATCTGGGCGTAATCGCGCCTGGAGGTCCAGGAGCGCAAGAACTGCCGAGGATTTACGCATTCCTCGGCAGTTCCAAAATATGATAATCATTGCTCCCGGCGGCGCCCGTCGAACGAGCCCGCCGATGAATTTGAGTGAGTCTGTGATGTACCACTGTCTCCCTTTCTTCTCTTACTTAAGTCTGAATTGTTCACCTCGTTCGTCCCCATAACAGAGTTCTGCACTCCCAGACCAGCCCTGGCTGCTTGATTAACTGCAATCAGCTCCGTACTAGTAACCTCCAGTGGGGGATCATCAGTGCCTGTCCAAGCCAAGCGCTTCCTAGCAGTTTTCTCTTAATCGTATCCCCTTGTTTTATTGGGCTGTTGCAGTGTCCTTCATTTCCTCAGAATCTTTCTCAGCATTTTGTTGTGTTCTGGATGGAGGCGCTAATCAGTATACGGAACACGACCTCTCCCTCTACCCCCAAGATCTCTGCCCCCATGGCGGCCTCCAGCATCGGAGCCTCTAGAGCCACTGAAATTACGCCGCCCACGCCATGTCTCCCAGTCAGCACGTAACCAGTCACCCCACTTCAGCTTATCAACATTGTGTTCACCGGTACCACATTCAGTATAGGTGTGACCAAACAGACCACAAGCCCCACAGAACCTGGGAAATTTCTCATACTTGATAGTATAAAACTCCCTCTGAACACCTCTAGATACAGTAACAAACTTCGTTACTACGTTCTGGACGTTGATCTTTGCTCTAACTCTGACGAAGTTGCCAATTCCTTCGAGCTCGGTTTCCACTTTATCTACTGATCCAATCTTCCTTTCAGCTCGATTTTTTATTAGATTTACCTTCATGTATGCAGGTGGAAGATTGTGGATTTGAACCCAGACTGCAAGCATGTCCAGGTTAATAGAGTTGATCGGAGATATTCCATCATAGGGTTCGATAATCACCGCGTTCTGCCTAAATAACCACGGGCCAGACTCCGTGATTTTTAACCAATCTCCCAAACATGAACACTGGATTGTGAACATATTTTCCTCCAAGGCATTAAAACTGACTTCCCTCGCCGGAGACCAAGCATTACGCATGTGCTGTTCAAAGGTTTGCGCACTGAAGGGATTAAGGGTATGAACTCGGGCGAGCGCTAGCCACTTACCCGGATCTTCTAGATCGGCGCATCTTCTAGATCCTCATCAAGAACCAGATCATCAATCTCCTCATCTTCAAACCCTAATCTTTGCAACATCTCGTCGATTGCTTCCAGTTTGCTTCCCGATCCACTTGCCCAATTCCCAGCCTTGCTCTCGTCGGACGCCGCCGGCGATGCCATCTTTCTTCCATCCGCAGGTCACCAGAATACGAGGATCAGCAAAGGTGCTTCCTGATCGCGATGTCCGGTGGTTGTATGACTAGAACGTCTCGAAATAGGATTGGATTTGGAGTGGAACGAAAACCCTAGTCGCCTAGGTCTAAAACCCTAGTCACCTAGGTCCGTGACTGCTGGTTTACGTTGAGTGGCTGCAGTCTAGGCGGTCTGTGCGAGGTTTCTGCTTTCTAGTGAGGCCGAGGCGTACTGGGGACGGTAGAGTTGAACTTATCTCCTAGCTCTATGCGGGCCCCCGTTCCGTGCATGGGATCCAGGCGTCGCGCGGTTCCTGGCTGAGGGACACGTACGAGTACTTGGATTTACCTAGCTCACCGGATGGCCTTTTTTACTGCTGTAAGAGAGGTCACCGCCGATAAAAATACTCCGTGGTAAACTCACCAGTGACCAGGACATGCCACGTCGCCGTGGAGGTCTATGTTTGTCTAGTACTCCAGCATGCAGTTCGTGCTTCTTACACCTTGTGTTTGTTTTCGGCAGAATCGACAAATGTGACTTTTGTTTGTAAATTTCAGTATAACATAATCTCTCCCAGAAAGTTTAACCAAATCGTGATCATTTCCACAAATGCCAGACAATTCGACGTTTGGATCGAATTGCAAACACAGCGGTCATCAACCACAACGCCGGGAACACCGAGTAGGCCGATACACAATCTTGATCATTTGGTTCACAAACGGGTATATATGAACTTGGTTTTTTAATTTGATAATTAGATCATGATCAATTTCATTGTTTTTTATTTATAGATAACTCGATTATTAAATCACGATTAACATCTAATTTGATGATTAAGACGTGGACAATTAAGAGGTACGTACAGCCGTTGCCGTCGTTTCTTCTTCGTCATGCAACTAAAAATAAAAACTAAATTCAATAAAATAAAAAGAGAAAGAGAGAAGACGATTTATCATTATATATATTTGCAAATAACATCATTACAAGAGGGGTCCGAGTCCGACGGGTTCCCCCTCATACCATGGGATGTAGTCCTCCTTTTCTTCGGCGGAGGGGTTGTCGCTTGGATGAAGCCGCTATTCCACCAGTTATCACCCATGGTGAAATGTGGTGGTGATGGACTGTGGAGAGTGGAGTGTTGAAGTGTGGAGAGAAACTGATCGACAATGGGGATTTATTGCACAATGTGACGGTGGAATAATTAAAAACAACGAGATCGAGAGAACTGCTATCGTGTGGAAGTGGAACTGAAGAGATAGCATTCAAACCACTTGCATTTTGACAAGACTTGAGCAACTCTACTCGCCTCGCCTGTATCACCATGACGGTTTGCTCAATGTACCGCAAAATGACGGTTTGGTCAATGTACCGCAATATTCGCCGCATCATCTAGGCATGTCACAACGTCTTCTACATCCGTCGAACAACGCGCATTGACGGTTCGGTCAATTTACCGCAAGATGAGAACCAGGTAGGGCAGTATGATCCGCCTAGACATGTGACAACAATCTTGCACGCAAACTGGCGTGATAATTTGATGTTTTCTTGCCATAGGTGCATTCGTTCCATGCCACGGAGTGCCAACTGGCACATCTAGTGCACGAAGAGCGCTCTGGGACACTAAACATAAAAAATGTATTGTAGTGCAAGTTTATCATTTTTTTCTTAAAACTACACTAGTAGAAAACAGCCCTTTCGTCCAGAGCAAGATTTTGCTCTAGTCCCGGATGAATTTGGAACCGAGACTAGAGGGGGGCTCTAGTCCCGGTTCATCGGCTACGAGGCCGGCAGCCTCTAGTCCCGGGTCGTGGGAGAGCTCTAGTCCCGGTTCGTATAACGAACCGGGACTAAAGGGTTGGGGCAGGCCGCAGCTGTCGTGGGGACCAGCGCGAGACCCTTTAGAACCGGTTCATATAACGAACCAGTACTAAAAGTTTCCCTATATCATCTCCTATCCCAATCTCCATTTTTCCTGCTCGAGAGCACACTCCATTTTTGCTCTCTTTCCTCTACCGAGCTCGAGTTAATCCCCATTTTTTCCCCACCATTTGTCAAGATATTGGCGGCACCCATCTATCCAAGGGTCAGCAACTTCATCCTTTATTCCGGCGGCATTGCAAGTTTAGCTCATTTCGTTGCTAAAATTTAGCTCATATCATTTTTGTAGTGCTAGCTAGGTGTTTGATGAAATGCCAACTTAGAGAGTTCATTTGTTTTATATATGCAATTTGAGCTCTAAATTAAATTATGATTTGTAGGTTTTAGTGTCGTCCCGTCCCCTTCCTCACCGTCGTCGATCGCCCGCGCCGCCCTGTCGCCGGCACCACCTTGGTTAGTCTCTTGTTTTTATCTTTTTTTAAAGAAAAATTCTTACTTGTATGATTTAGATGCATAGTTATTAGTTATATAGTTTTTTACTTCTATGACTGTTTGATATATGTATAGTGTCCTGGTTTTGATATCCGTCCAATCGGCCCTCGTCCGGTCTATGATTCAGATGTGGTATATTATCTTTTATAACTATTTGTTTAATTTCGTGTTTATAATAATTATGCCGAACAACACTTGACATATATATATTCTTATCTAGGAGGTAGTTGAACCGGAAATTCCAACCGACTCTCTTGTTGAGATGCTAAATTTATTTGAAAAAGAAAACAATAATTTGAAAGCAAAATTAAAAAGAAGTGAAGAAGAGAAGATGGAATTGGAGTTGTATCTTGCCGATGTCGTCCATGATCACAAGATCAAGATGGATGCAATGCGCTTGAAGATTAGAAACATTAGAAACTATGCCATTAATAGAGAGGCTTGGTATCATTATGTTGTTGGATCAATGGTTACCTTAGTTGCGATTTTGATCGCATTTGTTGTTGCATTTAAATGCATTACATAGTTTAATTGTATGTTAATTTCAATGTATGTTTTAATTATGACAACTATGTATTACATTTGGTCACTACTCTATTTTGGTTTTAATGTGATGAACTTGTATTGATTAATTTGGTCACTTCTTTGTTCATGATGTTGTGTGTAATGATGTTTTCCCTTATTATGCACAAAAGGTGCTCGATGAACCGGCAATGGATGTATGATGACCGACTCTCTATCGAGTGCATTCAAGGCTTGCGATCTTTTCTCAATGTGGCTGAGGCAAACACGCGGAATGGTTTTATGTGTTGTCCATGCCGTGTCTGTCGGAATGAGAAGGATTACTCTTCCTCAAAAACCCTTCACATCCACCTTATTAACTCCGGTTTCATGTACGGCTATAATTGTTGGACCAAGCACGGAGAAAGAGGGGTAATTATGGAAGACAACGAAGAAGAAGAGAACAATGACAACTATAATTCTATGTTCCCTGAATACGGTGGTAATGCAAGGGGGAGCTGAGGATGAAGAGACACCAGATGAGCCCATGGTAGATGATGATCTTCGTCGGGCCATCGTTGATGCACAGAGAGAAGCAGAAAGTGCAAATGAGAAGTTGAAGTTGGAGCACATGTTAGAGGATCACAAAAAAAAGTTGTACCCAACTTGCGAAGATGGCAACACAAAGCTCGGTACCACACTGGAATTGCTGCAATGGAAGGCAGAGACTGGTTTATCTGACAAGGGATTTGAGAAGTTACTGAAAATAATGAAGAAGAAGCTTCCAAAGGATAACGAATTGCCTGACAGTACGTATGAAGCAAAGAAGGTTCTCTGCCTGGCCTGTAACTCTATGTATCTATAATCTTCCTTAAGGGGAGCAGAGCTACAGTCATAGCACCTGGCCTGTACGAATTACCTTACTTACTTAAGGTTTCGACTAAGTACAGATGACATGAATCCTTTTGAGGACCAGAGTTACAGTCATAGCACCTGGCCTGTAACTCTATGTATCTATAACCTTCCTCCTTGGTGTGCATGAAGCGGAAGTTCATTATGATGCTAGTGTTGATCCAAGGCCCGAAGCAACCCGNGCAAAGGGTTCCCACGCTGGTTCAGACTCTAGTTGGTTCCAAGGTTCACAAGCCCAAACCCTAGATCTGAGGTTAGCAGTAGCCATTGTTAGCCACCTCGAGCTCGCCAAGCTCACCCTGTACTGAAATCTCTCCAAGCAAGTGCAATACAACTCGAAGCAGGACGTAGGGGTTTTACCTCACCAGGAGGGCCCTGAACCTGGGTAATACCGCGCGTTCCTCTCTGCAGTGCTTCCCCGCAGCGATCCAGGCGAGCACCGTCGCCGAGGCACGTTGAGGGTTGTTTGATTCCGTGTTCAGCCCCCTTACTCGATCCTTCGTGAGACACACCCAGTTCCTGGGACAGTTCTCCGACAAAGTTCATTATGATGCCAGTGCTGATCCAAGGCCCGAAGCAACCCGGCAACGACATTGATGTGTACCTAAAGCCACTATTTGAAGAACTTTTACAGTTGTGGGGCGAAAAAGGTGTACGTATGTGGGATGAGCACAAACAGGAGTCATTTGACCTACGAGCGCTGCTCTTCGTAACCAGTAATGATTGGCCTGCTCTTAGTAACCTTTCAGGACAAACAAACAAGGGATACAATGCATGCACGCACTGTTTAGATGAGACTGATAGTACATATTTGGAAAAATGTAAGAAGGTTGTGTACCTGGGCCATCGTCGATTTCTTCCTCCTAAGCATCCCGTAAGAAAGAAATGCAATCATTTCAAAGATATGACACAGCATCGGAGGAAGTCTGTCTGCCGTACTGGTGATGATATATTTGGTATGGTCAAGGATCTAGAAGTGATCTTTGGAAAGGGTCCTGGCAGTCAATCAGTTCCGAATGACGCCACCGGACACGCGGCCATGTGGAAGAAGAAATCAATATTTTAGGAGCTACCCTATTGGAAAGTCCAAGAGGTCCGCTCTGCGATCGACGTGATGCACGTGACGAAGAATCTTTGCGTGAACCTGCTAGGATATTTAGGCGTGTATGGGAAGACAAAAGATACGCTGGAAGCACGGCAGGACCAGCAACGTATGAAAGACCCAGACGACCTGCATCCAATGAAGATGGAAAAAGGAGGTCTAAGTCCTGCCAGCTACACTCTTACGAAAGAAGAGAAGGAAATATTTTTTGAAGGTCCCGTCTGGCTTCTCGTCGAATATAAAGGGAATAATAAATATGGCCGAGAAAAAATTCCAGAACCTAAAGTCTCATGACTGCCACGTGCTTATGACTCAATTGCTTCCGGTTGCATTGCGGGGGATTCTACCGGAAAATGTTCGACTACCCATTGTGAAGCTATGTGCATTTCCTAATGCAATTTTTCAGAAGATAATCGATCCAGAAATTCTACCAAGGATACAAAGGGATGTGGTTCAATGTCTCGTTAGTTTTGAGTTGGTGTTCCCACCATCCTTCTTCAATATTATGACGCATCTCCTAGTACACCTAGTCAAAGAGATTGCCATTCTGGGTCCTGTATTTTTACACAATATGTTCCCCTTTGAGAGGTTCATGGAAGTCTTGAAGAAATATGTTCATAACCGTGCTAGGCCAGAAGGAAGCATCTCCAAAGGCTATGGGACAGAGGAGGTCATTGAGTTTTGTGTTGACTTTATTCCCGACATTAAGTCGATTGGTCTTCCTGAATCGCGACATGAGGGAGACTGAGTGGAAAAGGCACTCTAGGAAGGAAATCAATAATATGTAGGGACGGGCATTCTTTCACTCAAGCGCACTACATAGTTCTACAGAATTCCACCTTGGCGGCTCCGCATATCGAGGAACACAAGAATATTGTATGCTTCAACAACCCAGGGAAGCCTGACTCCTGGATTAGACATGAACACATGGAGACTTTCGGCGGCTGGTTGCAAACACATCTCAACAATAACAACACTATTGAAGATCAGCTGTACTTGTTGTCCAGGTCACCATCTTCGACTATATGGACTTTCCAAGGGTACGAGATAAATGGGAATACATTTTACATGTTCGCCCAAGATAAAAAGAGCACCAACCAAAACAGTGGTGTCCGCTTTGATGCAACAAACAACAATGGGTCAAAGGACACATACTACGGTTACATAGAGGAGATATGGGAACTTGAATATGGACCTAGTTTTAAGGTCCCCGTGTTTCGGTGCAAATGGGTCAAGCTGATAGCAGGCGGGTTAAAGGTAGACGAGCAGTATAGAATGATAACAGTGGACCTCAAAAATCTTGCGTACTTAGACGAACCATTCGTCTTAGCCAATGATGTGGCTCAGGTTTTATATGTGAAAGACATGTCTACCAAACCGAGAAAAAATAAGCAAAAGAATACATCAGACGATAAGCCAAAGCGCCACATAGTTCTTTCAGGTAAAATAAACATCGTGGGAGTGGAGGACAAGACAGACATGTCAGAAGATTATGATAAGTTTCATGAAATTCCGCCCTTCGCAGTGAAGGATGACCCAAGTCTCCTGTTAATTAATGAAGATGCTCCATGGTTACGGCGCAGAAAAAACCCAAACACTAGATAGGGATGTTGGTAATGTGTAATAATGTATTAAACCTTTTATGTAACTTCACCGTTGAATGTATACAGGGAATCCAAATGATTTGTATTCGGTCGATGAACTGAAGGATTTCTATATAGAACAAAACACGCGGTTTCCCCTGCATACAGCCCAACGGTGGCTCGTGAGTGCCTTCGTATCAAATACACCGTTGGACGTATACAGGGAATCCGAATGATTTGTATTCAATCGATGAACTGAAGGATTTCTATATAGAACAAAACACACGGTTTCCCCTGCATATAGCCCAACGGTGGCTCGTGAGTGCCTGCATATCAAATGCACCATTGGACGTATGCAGAGAATCCGAATGATTTGTATTCGGTCGATGAACTGAAGGATTTTTATATAGAACAAAACACACGGTTTCCCCTGCATACAGCCCAACGGTGGCTTGTGAGTGCCTGCATATCAAATGCACCGTTGGACGTATGCAGGGAATCCGAATGATTTGTATTCGGTCGATGAACTGAAGGATTTTTATATAGAACAAAACACACGGTTTCCCCTGCATACAGCCCAACGGTGGCTCGTGAGTGCCTGCATATCAAATGCACCGTTGGACGTATGCAGGGAATCCGAATGATTTGTATTCGGTCGATGAACTGAAGGATTTCTATATAGAACAAAACACACGGTTTCCCCTGCATACAGCCCAACGGTGGCTCGTGAGTGCATGCATATCAAATGCACCGTTGGACGTATGCAGGGAATCCGAATGATTTGTATTCGGTCGATGAACTGAAGGATTTTATATAGAACAAAACACACGGTTTCCCCTGCATACAGCCCAACGGTGGCTCGTGAGTGCCTGCATATCAAATGCACCGTTGGACGTATGCAGGGAATCCGAATGATTTGTATTCGGTCGATGAACTGAAAGATTTTTATATAGAACAAAACACACAATTTCGCCTGCATACAGCCCAACAGTGGCTCGTGAGTGCCTGCATATCAAATGCACCATTGGACATATGCAGGGAATCCGAATGATTTGTATTCGGTCGATGAACTGAAGGATTTCTATATAAAACAAAACACACGGTTTCCCCTGCATACAGCCCAACGGTGGCTCGTGAGTGCCTGCATATCAAATGCACCGTTGGACGTATGCAGGGAATCCGAATGATTTGTATTAGGTCGATGAACTGAAGGATTTCTATATAGAGATGTCATCTGTCTTTGCCTTCCGGACTAGCTTGACTACAGTATGAACCCTCTTAGCACTGAGAGAACGCTTCTATGCCGAGTGATGGTGGATATTGATAAGTTGGGTGGTGCCCCAAGCGAAGGCGGAATTGTAGCTAGTAGTAGTTTTCCCTCGTTTAACGAACCGAGGTTCACTACTAGGGAAACCCTTACCGTCGGCGGCTAAAATTAGGTTATCCCCGGCAGTTTGCAAACCGCCGGCGACCACCTCGCCGGTGGTAATACCTTACCGCCGGCGGTTTGCAAACCGCTGGGGGTAAGCCTGGTTAGCGCCGGCTGTTTATGACAACCGCCGGGGATACTCTTTACCGCCGGCGGTTTTAAAACCGCCAGGGATAAACGATGATAGCACCGACTGTTTGCTCTGCCGCCAGGGGTAAATGTTTTATCACTGGCTGTTTATCACTAACTGCCGGCGGTAACAATTACAGGGGAAAAAATTACAGCAATATACATGGCAATATATATATATAACAGATGACAATATATATAATAGATAGCAATATATATAACAGATACAAATACAGGAAAGTAGCCAAAGTTTTCATCAATAACAAAGTCGACCATATTGTTCAAACTTCGACTCCCAAGTACGGATTACACAAATAGAGAGTCCAAGTACTAGCAAACACTACAAGTAGTTCTCGATCCGGAGTTGCATGACCTAGCTAAACAATAATGAGATAGAAGACTAGGGAGGCAGTGGCGGCAAGCATCATCACGACGAAGGGGGTCCTCCAAGTCTCCCTCCTCTGTCGCGCTCGAAAGTTGGCATACTGAGCTTCAACCTCCTCCAAAGTGGCGTACCCCTTGTAGTTGTTGCCGCTGAAACGGTGGACCTGCCTCCAGCAACTCTCCCAGTCATGGTAGACTCCGGGAACCCTGCCGTGGAACACTACATACGCCATCTGCACTCACAAACAAGAAAGAAATGTAAGTTGTTAGCACATTCATAGATAGAAAACATATAGTTATGCAAACAATTAAAAAGCATCAAATTGCTATACTTAAGTAATTTTATGACTAACATTTGCAGGAGACAAGTTTTTGACTCATGTTTCCCTCGGCGGGAAGGGACGGACGCCGTCCAGCGTGTTGAATGTCCTCTCGTCACAGCTCACATGTAAGCGGTTTTCAATCTCTATTTTACTTGGTATGACTTTGTGGTGGAACAAGCCACCACTCTTGAGGGCATCCCTAAAGATTATTGTGCTAATCAACCGCTGGATGGTACGGAACTCGGCTCTCACTTCTGCATCGGTGGTGTCCCTAAGCTTGTTGACCTTATTCTGAAGACTGGATGGCAACAAGAGATCTTGCTGATCCTTTACAACTGCCCTCATCTGTAGGATGGCAAACCAGGCTTCCATCCCATTGTCAGATGACGATTGCTTGAGGCAGGGGAAATTGGTCACGTGGTTGGACACATAGCAGCCTTTAACTTTCTTCTCTTGCCTGAGTTTGCTGCTGCCAACCTCGGCTACGAAGCCGCTGAGGGCTTTATCAAGAGTAGACTTGACCTCGGTGTAGTCTTTCCGCTCGTCACGCCCGGAGTCGAGATAGATGGCATTGGAATGATACGGGTGAAAGATGATGAGGGTGCAGTATATGAGTCTGCGCAAAAGAGTTGGAAATAAACCATCATCCTCAGCTATTAAGGAAATTCACGAAAGAATGTAATAACGGGTACTTTAGCAACCGAATACTTACTCGGGGAAGTATGGTATGACAAAGCATTGCTTATCCTTATTTGCCACCAAGAAATCCTTGATATACGTCGCGAGAAACGCCTGTTCATTCGCGGTGGTACCTGGAGTCATGTAGAAGGGGTCCATGATAGCGACGCCCGGGGTTTTCTCCACGATGAGATCGTGCGCCATGCTGAGCGTTACCAGGCGGACCAAGTTCCGGTCAAGCCATTGCATGTGAAAGAGCCGAAAGATGTCTTCATACCGAATGAATATCAAGTCCGCGGGGTATGTGGTGACAAAGCCAAAGTTAGTGGGCACCCTGACCATGATCACCGGGTACGACGGATTCGTTTTCAAGGAATTTTTTATACTCCTCCGGCGTCATCCGCGGGAAGTGGTAATGGATAGTTTCCCAAGTCTCGTTGTCACCAATAAACCCCCTCAGCATGGTTTTATAACCGCTGAGGTTCTTGCTGAACTTGGCGAGTGCTGTTTTGTTCACGATGTTACCCTTGAGATCCTCATTATCGTAGGGCTCAGGGAACTGGTACCGCGAGTGCAGCCGCGCAAGGAGTTGGCGACGCCGATGTTCCATTTTCTTGGTTCGGAGTTTCGTCTCGTTGACACTGACGACGTCCCGAAGGATTGCTCCCAGTTGGAGGCCGTACCCCCTCGCCAGCTCCGGGGGGTGGGTAGGAAGACCGGTCTGCGGGTTCACCGCAAAGAATGTTTCCTTTGTGGCACCGACCTTGTTTGGGCGCCGCTGCTTCCGTTGCTTCCTGGGCTCCGCATCGCCGGCAACACCACTGTCGGTGGTCTCGGCATTGCCGGCCCTCTCATCACCGACATCATCGGTGGCCTCATCATCTCCCATGTCATCATCGGTGGCCTCGTCGCTGTCGCTGCCTCCTGAATTCTCCTCCAGCTGCTGCTCCGAGGCCATGAGCCGATAGTGCTCATCCAAGTCTCGCTGAGAAGAGATGGATGTATCCAAGTCTCGCTGAGAATTCGACATGGCTAGCTGTACCTAGCACTTCACAAGCTAGAAGAAAAGACTTTAGATTCACGGCGAAAATTCGGCATTACCTTTGCTAAAAATGGTCATGCCGGAGTGCCAGAAAATCGCCGGAACGGAAGTTAATCAACATTCCGGCGATACATTGGCACTCAATGTACCTGTAGAGACATATATATATATCACAACAGTCACCATAATAAAGAAATACAGTTAACATACCCCATTTATGAACAATCACCATTCAGGAACCAATGTGCTGCTTAACCTAACTACATAATTGAAACAGTTGGCTTAATATTAGGGATCATTGGACCTGTGGACCCACATCTAACAACGAATTATCAACATTAGTAGCTTATCACATTTGTTACCATGAAGCCAGTCTGAAAAAATTTAATAGTAACCTGTTTTCCTACTCTGTAGGAACAGTAAATACATCTCCTACATGATTCAAATATTGGCAGTAGAAAAGCGAACAACATATTATGTTTTTTAGATGGAAATTAGAGTATGAAACGAAATTATTAGAGACCACTACTTCAGTCAATTGCCACTAAATTCTGTCATTGTTTCAGAGTTTTCCAATAGAAATATTTTAAAATCATTTCTTCTTAACTGCGCGCAAATCCTCTAAAGTATATGATCTGATCCTCTGCTACCAAGTAAAAGCACCTGCTGCATACAGTTTATAGAGAAAAAATCGCAGGAGACGTAGTACGAAGATATCAATGACTAAGATGTGAATTGACATGAATTTTAATACTAAACAAAAGACTAAATTAATGAAAATCATAAGCAACTTCACGGTCCCAAAAAAATGGCTCTCCTAACCAACTTCTAGCAGCATGTACTCCTGTAGGGATCATACCACCACGAGAAGGGCAACACTAAAGTATAACACAGCCTGTGGGTCGAGTAGAACAAGCATTGCCAGCTGATGAAAAAAAAACCTTTTCAATAACAGCACGTTCTAGTTCATACACAGGCTGATGCGTATGCATTGGGCAGGCAAGTGTGATATTTGGGAGAGTAATCAGATGTGCAAAGAACATGGACGGACCTGGGCGCTCGAGGACGATCTCCTCAGTGGAGATGACGGTGAGCCGTGCGCCGGCATCGTCGCTACTGGCGGCATCGCCGAACTTGGCCCAGTTGCAGCGCTCGACGGCCGCCTTGGAGAGGCGCGCGCGGGCGAGCTTGCGGACGCGGGTGGTGGTGGTGACCTTGACCTACTGGATGGAGGAGGGGGCCGACGGCGTCCACGAGCTCTTCCAGGCGGTCGACGGCGTCTACGAGGGAGCGAGGGTTACACGGCGTCGGCGGGAGCGAGGGCGAGGGGGGAGAGAGGGAGGGAGGGGAGAGGGAGGGAGGGGCTCATCGGGCGGACAGAGGAGGGGGCCGATGGCGACGGGGACTCGGCGATGGCGGCCGGGGAGCTGCTGGACGGCGCGGGGGCGATCTCGATTTGGAGGACACGGCGTCGATTTGGGGCAAAGTCCACTAGGGCGGGTCCCACAAGTAAGTGGAACATAACTTACCCCCGGCAGTTTAGATGAACCGCCGGAGGTAAGTTATGTTCCACTTACGGGTGGGACCACGTGTGCTTATCGCCGGCGGTTCTGTTACAAACCGCCGGGGATAAATTGACCCTTTTTTTTTGCTGCTGTGTTTTTTTTTGTTTTATATATCTGCTTTTTTTATTTTTTTCGTGAGAGACCTGCACACATGCACACATTTTATTGTTTTCTTTCTGCATTAATAGTCATTAAAACTATCAAAAAATAGCACATATATATACAAGAGTTGTCTTCACTTGAGTTACACACTAGTAACTACTACTCCGATCGAGTCGCCATCGATAGGAGTTTGCGAATGTTACGTATACATCAATATATATTTATTAGATACACAATATACTATTCTTGATCACACTCTTCTCTTCTACTTGCCCTTCCGCTTAGTCTTTGTGACCCCACCGGTATCTTCGTCGTGACTCCTTCTTGTGTACGGAGGAAGACCTGACCTAGGTAGCGTCATCCTTGTTCTTCTTAGTTTGTATATTTTATCGTCTTCATCGGTTTCTTCCATCATTGGGTCTCCGACGAGGCCGTCGAAGTCTTTCTCGTTGGCGACTCCATCCATTCCGACGAGGGCCCTTTTGCCTCTCCTTACGACAACACGGCTGGGCCTAGACGGGTCGGTTATGAAGAAGCATTGCTCGACGTGCTTAGCCAGTATCCATGGCTCATTTTGCGCGGTGGGGTTCTTGGTCTTGGATTTGTCGGGCATACGCATGGTTGTGAAACACTCGTCTTCTTTTGTGACGTCCGTAGCCCATCTGACACGGAACATTGGTAGCTTCTCCCCGACGTAGTCGAGCTCCCAGATTTCCTCGATCCTTCCGTAGTATCTTTTCTTCTCTTCACCCGTGTATGATTCCATCGTCACACCCGAGTTCTGGTAGTCGCTTCTTTGTCTCTCTCCTCCGTATAGAATGTGTAACCGTTGATGTCGTATTTCTGATAAGTCATGAGGTTGGGCGCGGGCCCATAAGACAAGGCCAATAGCATTTTGTCTCCATTGCTTGTCATTGGCGGGGGATTGGCATCAATCTGGTCTTTGAACCAGCGCGCGAAAGAGGAGTTGTGCGCTCTAAATACCTCTTCTTCCGTCATCGGCCAGTTAGCGGTGTTTTTGATCATGGTTATGTGCTCCTCCACCCAAGGCTCGACATCGGTCATGTGCTGTAGCGCTACTAAGTGGGCCCTGTTAAAGTCAGTTCTTCTACCATCTTGATCCACGTCCAGTTCCCTCTTGCCAGTATCGTGGCCTACTCCATCAAACCTACCAGCGTGCTTGCTGGCGGGCAAACCAAGCGGACGTGGGTCATCCTCGTTTAGATAATTCTTGCAGAAAGAGATGCACTCCTCGGTGACAAAGCCTTGGACGATGCTTCCGTCCGGATGTGCCCTGTTATGAATGTATCCTTTGATGAACCCGTTCATTCTTTCTAACGCCATCATGTTGTGAAGGAATGCCGGCCCGAGATCCTCGATATCGTCTACTATATGCACCAGCAGATGGACCATGATGTCAAAGAATGCGGGCGGGAAGTACATCTCCATCTCGCATAAGATGGTGACGATCTCTTCCTGCAGCCTCCCAAGAAGCTACAGAGGCCAGTCAACGTTGCACGAACGTGCGGTTCCATTATCCCGCGTATTGCAACCGGAAGTATCTGCGTCATCATGACATGACAGTCATGAGACTTCATCCCGCTGAATTTTTTTTTTGTCGGGTCCAGCCATCTGCGAATCAGCCCTGCGTAGCCTACAGGATATTTGACTCCTAGGAGGCAGTTGATGAATTGTTCGAGCTCGTCAGGAGTTAGAGTGAAGCAGGAGGGGCGAGGATTTTCGCTATGCTTAGCCGCCCTTTTGCGCTTGCAATTATCCGTCTCCTCCTCATCCGGATCCAAGTGAAGCTCTTTTCTGATATTCAGGGCCATCAGGTCGCGTCTTGATTTCGACCCGTCTTTGGTGTTGAGCATGTTGAGCATAGTGCCAAGCAAGCTCTCGCAGATGTTCTTCGTGATATGCATGACATCAAGGCAATGAGGCGTACCGAGGATCTTCCAGTACGGCAAGTCCCAAAACACGGACCTCCTTTTCCATACCCCCAAGAGCGGCCCAGGATCCTTTTTCTTCTTCTTATCTCCTTTCTTCCGCTTTTGCTTCTTTATCTTACCCGACGGAGGGCAGTCTTTCCAGTTTTTCAACAGAGTATCGATCTCTTCGCCGCTACGCTTACGTGGAGCTGTTTCGGGCTCATCCTTCCCATTGAACAGATCTCCATGCTGCCTCCACGGGTCATTCTCGGGTAGCCACATTCGATGCCTCATGTAGACGGTTTTTCGAAGACCCATCCTGCTTACTCAGCTGTACAAATGGCGTCTTTTCCATGCACCTCACACATGCCTTGTGTCCGTGGCACACCTGGCACGCGATATATCCGTATCCGAGATAGTCCTGCACTATCGTGAGCAGTGCAGCTTTCATACGGAAAGTTTCTTGCCCATAGGCGTCCCAAGTTTCTATCCCTTCCTCCCACAAACCATCTAGCTCCTCCTTCAATAGCCCGAGATACAGGTTGATATCGCTCCCTGGTTGCGTCGGCCCTTGGATTAGGATACTCATGTGTATGTACTTCTTCTTCAGGCATAGCCATGGGGGGAGGTTGTACATCCATAGAAACACGGGCCAAGTGCTGTGCTTGCTGCTCTGGTTGCCAAACGGATTGAGCCCGTCGGTGCTCGCACCCAGCCTGATGTTCCTTGCTTCTTTTCCAAATTCTTCGTAATACTCACCGTCTAATGCCTTCCACTGGCTTGCATCCGAAGGGTGTGTCAGCACTGGGTTTTCAACCCGATCCAGATCCTTCTTCACCGCCTCCTTCCTTTCCGCGTGCCAGCGCATGAGCTTAGCTTCCTTGGGGTCCGCGAAGTACTGCTGGAGACGGGGCCTGAGCGGGAAGTACCACACAACTTTTCGAGGAGCTTTTCTCGTCCCTCTCTTGTATCGAGATTCGCCGCACACTGGGCATGTATCGAGGTTGGCGTGCTCATTTCGATAAATTACACAGTCACCGATGTAGGCGTGGTATTTCTTGTGCGGTAAATCGAGAGGGCACACGATTTGCCTCATTTAGGCTACCGGCACACGTGTTACCTTCAGGAAAGTGCGTCTTCATCCATCCGAAGAGGTCATCCACGCTTGTATCCGACCATTTGTGTTTTGCCTTCATCTCCAGAATATCGAGAGCTGCTCTCAGACGGCTCTCCTCCGTCCCGCTAGCTGGGCCATACAACGGAGTTCTCGAGTCTACCTCCAGTTGATCCAGCTTAGACTTTCGTCTATCGGCCGATGTGTTGCTGAGAAGAAGTTCTTGAACATGAGGGTCCTGCACGGCCGCGGTTAGCGGGGTATTCCTACTCAGGTCCTCATCGTCCGCATGTTCTTCCCGGCCTTCTTCACCATCGTCCGCATCCCCTCCCACCTCATCTTCATTGTCGTATGTGGCATCCGCTTCCTCGTCGTGGTCATCATCATCATCACCTTCATCGTCGCTACTCATCCATTGAGTATGGCCCTCCATGAAACCAAACCTAAGCAGGTGCTCATTCACAGTGCCTGAAATGGGGTCGAACAATGACACTAGCTTGCATCTTCGACAAGGACACTTTATATGCATGCGCTTAGTTCGATACATGTCGGCCGTCGCGCGTTCCATGTATCTATCAACGACGCTTTCCTTCATCTCGATGACCATCGTTGCCTGCACGACACAAGAGAATCGATTAGAGACCCATCATCGTCTCGGTTTTCACGAAAAAAATCGGCATGACCTTTGCTAAAAAATGGTCATGCCGGAGTGCCAGAAAATCGCCGGAACGGAAGTTAATCAACATTCCGGCAAAACATTAGCAACTCAATGTACCTGAACATCAAAACAAATGCACAACGGTCCACATATGCATGGAAACCGTTTTTTCGCCACAAGTGACCGCGACTTTGCATGCACATTCGTCTTTCCACTCATTAGTTACCTGTCGCGAGGTCCACGCTAGAGCACCGGAGAAGCCACACGTCGACAGAAGAGAGTGAGCTAGATCTAGATCTAGATCTACAAATAGAGAGAAAGGGATTGGAAATGGGTGGGGAGATGTAGATCTAGATCTAGATGTAGATTCTATCTATATAGTGCATTTGGAACTTAATTAAGTGCTTAAATAAGCCAAAATAGGTGGGAAGTAGTGGGGAAATGAGCTCTGGTCGAGCTCCATGGAGAGTGAGTGAGAGAGTGAGTTGGTAGGTGGGGAGAAGTGGTTGGTCGAGCTTAATAATAGATGCCAGGATTACCGCCGGCGGTTCCAACCCAAACCGCCGGGGGTAAGTCCGTTTATCGCCGGCGGTTCCCATATTACCGCCGGGGGTAAGTCCGTTTATCGCCGGCAGTTTTTGCCTAACCGCCGGGGTAAATCTGAGCCGGACGGGGCCAGCACTGGGCCCACTTAGCGTCGGCGGTTACATGTCATTCCCGCCAGCGGTACGAGGGGTTACCCCCGGCGGTTTGTGGCAGAACCGCCGGCGGTAAGTTGAGGCCCAGACCGGGGTCCGCGGCCCACGTTACCACCGGCGGCCCAAGTTCCATCCCGCCAGCGCTATGTGGCTTATCCCTGGCTGTTTTGGCCCAAACCGCCGGTGGTAATTTTAGGCCGGCCGATCACAACTTACCACCGACGAAAAAAAATTACAAACAGCCGGCGGTAACGTGTGCTGCTATAAGCAATTCCCTAGTAGTGGTTTATCGAACCAGTAGGACTTTGAAATCAACAACAAGGTGAATGTTGAAGATCTCTGGCGCTTAACCTTCAACAGACGTGGACCTGCACACACTCAACCAAAATACTTTGCCCCCAACGACGGAAAGGTTGTCAATCTTTCCGGTCTCGCAGAAAACAAAGCGGTTAATTGTATGATGAAATAGATAAAATATGAAAAGTGACCAAAGGAGTAATGATAATTAAAGCAAGTAAATGAGGTTGAAAACAATGTAAAAAGATGGACCGGGGGCCATGGGTTCACTAGTGGAGTCTTTCAAGTAAATAAAATATGCATGTGATGGGTGAACGAATTACAGCTAGGCAATTGACAAGATCATGATACAACCCAATTTAGCTATGACAAAAAGGACATGATAATATTTATGTAGGCATCACGACAAGGAACAAAGACCGTTGAGTCCAACTGCGTCTTTGTCTAAAAAGTCCACCGTGGGATCGCTATCTAGCCTGTCACCCAACGGTATTAAGTTGCAAGCAACAGACAATTGCATTAAGTAAAGTGCATGAAGTAAGCAATACTAATATCAAAAGAGACATTAACACCGCTGTTTTACCCTTAGTAGCAACAACACACCCTCGCCCTTAGACGTTTCTGTCACTCGTGCCCAGGAACAAAAGGGGGCATGAACCCACTATCTAGCATAAATACTCTCTCTTGGAGATACACACAATCACTTGGCCAAAGTAACTACGCACATCGAAGAGCATGCAAGAACATAAATTACTCATATAAGAATCATGCATAATCTGGACATAACTTCATAATCCATCGGATCCCAGCAAACACATCACATAGCATTACAATAATCGATCTTGATCATGTTAGGCAGCTCACAAGATCATAAGACATGAAGCACAAGAGAGAGAGAGACTACCAACTAGCTACTGCCATGGACCCATAGTCCAAGGTGAGACTACTCACAAATCATCCCGGAGGAAGGCATGGCGATGAAGAGCCCTCCGGGATCGATCTCCCCTCCGGCAGAGTGCCAGGATCAGCTTCAGATTGGACCCCGAACTAGGGTTTTCGGTGACGGCGCGTCGGGGTCGAGTTTCTGGAAAATAATGGCCGCCTCGACGTCTTTAGGTTTTTAGGGATTTTATAGGTGTCGGAGGGGGCCGAGGGGGTGCCCCAGGAGCAGGGGCGGGCCCCACCCGCAGGTCCTACGGGGGCCGCGGCAGGAGGCCGCCTGCGCCCTGTGGGTGGCCCCTCAGGCTCCCCTTTGGTCTTCTGGTGCCTTTCGTCGAGTAAAAATTCTCCGTAAATTTTCGTCCAATTCCGAGAATATTTCCAGAAGTAATTTTTCTGAAATACAAAAACAGCAAAAACAGGGAACTGGCACTGGGCATCTTGTCAATAGGTTCTGAAAAAATGCATAAAATGATATAAATGACAGTAAAAACATGTGACAATATCACAAAACTAGCATGGATCAGTCAAAAATTATATATACGTTTGAGACGTATCAGCATCCCCAAGCTTAACTCCTACTCGTCCTCGAGTAGGTAAGTGATAACAAATATTTTTTGATGAGACATGCAACCAACACATTCTTGATC
This sequence comes from Puccinellia tenuiflora, assembly GCA_012064385.1. Taxonomy (NCBI): domain Eukaryota; kingdom Viridiplantae; phylum Streptophyta; class Magnoliopsida; order Poales; family Poaceae; genus Puccinellia; species Puccinellia tenuiflora. Next base: position 52,959 of record QRDG01002163.1, on the reverse strand, counting down.
AAGATAGTAATGCAAATCAAAGATGTGAATGAAGAGATACAAAACAATTGTCTATAATTGATAGCAAGAAAGCAATGAATAAACAAGTTGAATCATCCAAGCAAAACCTTTCATAAATAGTATGTCAAAGACATGAAAACAATGTGATCAACATATTTGACTAATTCACAAGGATAATAATTCCATGACAAAAGTGTTTGAGAATCAACACAAAGGAAGATGTAAGCATTAGCAAAGAGCTTCAACTTCCAACGGCTTATCTTATAGATAAAGTCAATATAAAGATTCATGTTTAATCTTGATAATGTAATATGCTCAACGTTACCCAGGGTCAATGCTAGATGTTTGCTTTTGTGGAGATAGAAGGAAAAAGGGAAAACTGACTCAACATTAAAAGTAAAAGAAAGACCCTTCGCAGAGGGAAGCAGGGATTAGTCATGTGCTAGAGCTTTTTGGTTTTCAAACAGAAGTAAAACGATTTTGAGACATGCATGCTTTCGTCAACGACTTCACAACAGAGAAACTATCTAGTACCTCATGACAAGCAAGGTTTTTTAGACTTGTGAGAGCAGCTGGTTCTTAGAAGAGCGAGTACGCTCCTCTTTCTCCTTGGTTTCACCACTGTCCAATGTTTGGGCTGATTTCTCAGATTTGCATTGCGTGGAGGAGAATTGGTGAGTTATATTTATATTTTGCTTAAGCTGCTCTCAGGTTGATTCAAGTGAAGACGTAATCCATCGACACCGGGTGAAAGGGGGGAAATGACCTCGCTTGTCACAAGTGATATCTAACTCTCTACTGCTCCCTCATGAGCTTAAAAACAGAGGCACAAAGAAGGAGTATTTTGAATTTTTTAAAGGTAGCACATGACAAATTTACTTGGAATGGTAGGAAATACCATGCATAGATAGATATGGTGGACTCAGCTGGTAAGATAGTTTGGCTTTGGGGATTGGATTCATGAGTGAACCATACACTCAGTATGAATTTTTAGGCTTAGCAAAAAAGGTATTTGAAGTAAACATCTATCAATAACCGGTAACAGAACAACATAAGACATCTACCGGTCATAACCATAAAAACTCTACACCGTCTCCCTTGTTGACCAAACAATTCTTTTGATGGAAAGATTAGCACTATGAATTAACAACTGTGAAAAACCACACAATTTCAAGCTTTTACCATATTTCTTTACTAATCAATTCCACTCAAATAACCAGCAAGTTTAAGCATTCAACTTAACATCTCAAAACAATTGATAAGCATCAAGTATCCACACCATGATCCACAAAACTATGCAGGCTTTTCATTTTATTCTATCATCACACAAATAGCATTTTGTCGCATTGATAATTCAAGCAATTTTTCAACAACAACTCTCCAACAAATATAAGTGAAGAACAAGAGAGTTTAACTTAACAACTAGCAGCTCTAAACAAGATAAAAGCTAAAAGCGAGAGCTTACTAGAAAACAGACACTAGCTAAGAATACTCAAAAAGATATAAGCAAAGCAAAGGAGTATTCAAACGAAAAAGCGGAGCGTGTCTCTCTCCCACACAAATAAAGCTAGGATCCAACAAAGATATGACCAGCAAACAAACAAACAAAACTGAAAGTAAAAAGACGCTCCAAGCATAGCACATAATATGTAAAGTGATAAAAACGAAGTTCAACGAAGACGACCTTATGATAGTCGATGAAGATGAGGGGATGCCTTGGGCATCCCCAAGCTTTGACTCTTGATAGTTCTTGATATTCAGAGGGGGTGCCATGGGGGCATCCCCAAGCTTGAGATCTGATCCATCCTCGATTTCTTCATATTCCTCTCCTTTGAAACTTAAAAAATCCCTTCACACAAAACTTCTCATAATTTGATTAGAGGGTTAGTGCTCATAAATTAAAATGCACATGTGTTCAACTCATGACAAATTGCAAACCAACTTCATTTAACATTAGCTACTGTTTACTAAGCCTCAATGTGGCACTCCACCCCTAGAGTATCACATATGACGATGGTAAAGAGACAAATGCAAAATAAAAGCAGAATCTGTCAAAATCTGAACAGTCTGTAAAGATAGAATTTTTCGAGGCACTTCTGCAGCTCAAATCAAAAAACTTAAAACTAACGAAAGATAGATAAAAGCATCATACTTTCAGGAAAAATTATCATAAAAGATAAAATTCTGGCGATTTTAGGATTTTCGTGCAACAGGCGCACAGAATCTGTTTTTGGACAGCAACACAATACCTCGCACTTTCAATGCATTAGAGGCTAAACTTGGCACAAAACCAAAAGAAAAAGATACAATGAAGTTGCTACAGCGGTAATAACTTCATGACTCAAGAAAAGCAAAAAAGAAAACTTTGTGCTTCTTCCTGATTGGGCATACTACCTGCACTGATGACGGTAATGCATTTTTAATTGAAAATGGCAAAATGGTTTTGGATTACTTATTTAAATTCCAACACTTTTCATTTTGAAATTTTTGTCAGATTCAAAAATATTAGTTAATGCATTTTTAATTGAAAATGGAAAAATGGTTAATAGTTTGAATAGTTAGAATAATTATTTTGGAAAACATAAAATGGTTTTGGATTACTTAATTAAATTCAAACACTTTTCATTTTGAAATTTTTGTCAAATTCAAAAAATATTAGTTAATGCATTTTTAATTGAAAATGAAAAATGGTTAATAGTTTGAATAATTTGAATAATTATTTTGGAAAACAAAAAATGGTTTTGGATTACTTATTTAAATTCAAACAATTTTCATTTTGAAATTTTTGTCAGCTTCAAAAGCTATTAGTTAATGCATTTTCAATTGAAAATGGCAAAATGGTTAATAGTTTGAATAATTATTTTGGAAAACAGAAAAAGGTTTGCATTACTTATTTAAATTCAAACACTTTTCATTTTGAAATTTTTGTCAGATTCAAAAATATGCAGAAGTTATTCAAATTCAAAAATATGTAGAAGTTATTCAAATTCAAAAAAATGGTCCTTTGCGCGCAAAAAAAACACCTCTAGCCCCGGTTCGTGGAACCAATCGGTAATAGAGGGTTTTTTGCGCGCCCTTTCGGCGCACTGATGCATCTAAAATGCATACATGAACTTTTCATTGAATTACTTATATTTCAATCATAATTGCATCATATAAGGGTTATATCATTGTTTCTATTGATTTTTGGAATATTTCACAGTTTTCCTATTTTTCTGGAATTAACCCTGCACTGGCAGAAAACCCTATTTTCTATATTTTTGAGTTTCAGGAATCAAACGACGTCCAAATGACCTGGAAATTTACGGGGATCATTTTTTTTGGAAGGAAGAAGGCGTAGGAGCGAAGGAGGTGAAAAAGTGGAGGCCCGAAGGCCAAAAGGCATAGGCCCACGCGGCCAGATTCCTTGGCCGCGTGGGACCCACCCTTTTGGCCCTCGTGGCTCCGTTGCCGTTGATCTTTCTTCCCGAAGCTTCCTTTTGACCTAAAAACGACTATAAAAATAGTCCCCCGACGTCTTCCAGAGGGGAGCGCCGCCGAAACACAGAAACACCGAAACATAGACCTGGAGTTGCAGATTGGAGGGGGAAAACTCCGACGGGGCACTGCCGGGTGGTCTACATCTCCCCCAATGACATCTCCACCGTCTCCATGATGACGAGGGAGTAGTCTCCCTCGGGGCTGAGGGCTCATGCCGGTAGCTATGTGGTTTATCTCTCTCTCCCATGGTGTGATCTTTATGTGATCATGAGCTTTGTAATCTAGTTGAATACATAGATGTTACTCTTCATTATCTTATGAATTATGCTACTCAAGTGGTTTTATTAATGTAATTTCCGGAGTCACCTTTGTCCCATGGTGCGAAGTTGACAGTGTGCGCACCGTGTGTGGCTCTTAGGCTAAAGATTACAGGAATACATATCATGAGTTATTATTTATGTTGGATGTCTCTATGAAATTGTGGTGTTTTTCTAGTACTATTTACAAGGCTCAAGTTGACAGTGTGGGGTTCCCTAGATGTGGAATGTGACTTTAAAGTGTGCTTTTATAGCCCTACGCAGTGGATTGGTGTTCGTTATCCAACAAGAGAATAATTCAGAGTAGCATAATGAAGAGGAAATATTTATGTATTCAATTATATTATTATTGTTGAGAGTGTCCACTAGTGAAAGTATGATCCCTAGGCCTTATTTCCAAGCATTGAAACACCGTTTACACCTTTGTCTTGTCCTCTTGCATTGAAGAGGATTGGGACACTTTTACATTCTTGTTTTGTTACATTAAAACTTCCATCTATTAAATCAACCATCTTGTTATTTAAACTTGTTTAGTGCATAATCAACTAAAACTTGTGACACTTTAGTAGTAGGGAATAGATAACTTTTCCTTCTTGCTCCTGCGGATCGATACCCTACTTCCACATTGAGAGGTGCTACAGTGATCCCCTGCTCTTGGGGGTTATCAAGTACTTTTCTGGCGCCGTTGCCGGGGAGCGTAGCGCTTAAGTTATTATTCTTGTGTGCACTAGACTTTGGATTTATTTTATCTTGTTTTATATCTTGCAATCATCTAAGCTTGGGGAGGTTTACCTCTTTAACTTGTTTGGCTGTGAGTTTTTCTTAGATTTACTTTCAGCTTTGCATTCACTTTATCCATATATCAAAAACCCAAAAAAATTAAAAAAATGGAAAACTGTTATAAAAACGCCACGATAGCTGCTAAATTTAGAGAATCATATGAAGAGAAAAGATTAGGAGGCTTCATAGAGCTTCTAATTGAAATTGCTAGTAGGCTGCTTAATTATCATAAGGAAGAAACTTGTTGCTCTGAATACTTTAGACACTTTGAATTCCAATGCCCTTCCAATAAAGAACATGTTATTGCCACTTATCATACAGGGAATTATGCTCATTTAGGGATGGAAGAAGTAGAGAAATTTGTTATTTTTATGGCAGCCTATGAATTATACACCTTCATTGATGAACATGAAACCTGCCCTATAGCTTCTCAATTTAAATTTTTTATTGCCAATCTCCTTAATCTCTGCATAATTGAATTTAATGAAAATATCTATGTTGTTGACACAAGAAAGAGAGCTGCCCAAGAAAGCTCTAATATTATGCAGGAAGAGGATGATAAAAACATAAGCTTGGAAGAGAAAGAATGTGAAGGGGAGATTGAAATGGATATGTTCCAACCTAAGCTTGGGGAAGAGTTGGATCTCCCAACTTCACCATCAACATTTGATAGTAGCACTCAAACTCAAAAATCTTTTGTTATTTATGAGAACCCATGTTATGATGAGTGTCAAACCGAAAATTCTATGGTCCTATATGATAACCCATGCTATTCTGATGAAACTAATAATGCTCCTTTACTTTTTAATGATGCTACTAGTGAACTTATTGATGATAATGAGGAGTGTTGTTTAAATATGCTATATGATAATGCTTTAGATGATGGTCCTATGCTTATTGATAATCCTCAATGTTTAGAAGTTGTTACAAATTTATGTGAGGATAAAAATGATATACTTGCTGTTTGTGATGGTACTCTTACTCATGAGAGTCCTACTTTGTTCTTAAATTCTCCTAGTTACACCATGGAGGAGAAATTTTCTTATGTTGAGAAATACTTATGTGCTTTGCAATTATCTTTAGTTCCAAATATTTGTTGCAACCATGATATTAAAATTGATATTGATCTTAATAATTATCTTGAAAGAGGGAAGCATGCTAATGAATTCCAAAATAAATCTGATGATCCTCTTTATGTGCCTATATTATCTAAGTTGAATGATTCTTGTGATTATATGGTTGAATTTATCTCTTCTACTTGCAACTATTATAAAAGAGGAGGTAATAAGAACCCTCTTTATGCTACTAATAAATATATGCTGCAAGTAACTACTGTTAATATGCATTGTGAAATTTCTATTTATTGTGATTCATTCATATACAAAATGCCAATGCATAGAAAGAAAGTTAGACTTCGTTGTTATTACTTTTGTGTTTTGTTTTTCTCTTTACTAGGTTTCAACTTGACAATTATTTTGATTGGATTGAGAGCACCATGGGATCCTGGTATTTGCATGAAACACTTCCCAAGGAAGAGGGACACATCAAAGTTCAAGCTCCCTCATGAGCTTCGTCCACAATAAATATCAAGTAAGAAGCCTAGCTATATGGCTATAAAGAAAGCGCTTTACGGGAGGCAACCCGGTTGTTTTTATTTTTGATTTTCTTTGTGTCCTCTTGCTGTAACAAGAGACTTAGTTTTTAGTTTAGTTTCTGGAATTATTAATAAAGTGCAAAGTTTTACCTATTTTGGTATGAAAAAGTTGCTATTTGCATTCGGAGATTTTATTCCAGCACGAATATGTGCATGGTTTAATTTTTCATTCCTACTATGTAACTCCGAATGAGCTTAAATTTTTACTGTAAGTGCAACTTTTCATCCTCTGTATGCCTGAAGTTTTTCAGAATTTTTAGACATGTTTAAGTCTGGTAGAAAAATGTGTTTCGCTGCTGCTAATTTTCTGGACAGATTCTGTCCCATTTTGTTTGATGCATTCTTTGAACTGTTAACTTGAATCTTTTTGATCCAATTAAGTTTATAAGTAGGCATACAACATTATAAACTCTCTGTACATTAATATGAATTTTTTCTAAGGATTCTATGCAGCAAGTAATTCATTTGTCTATCACTACTAATGTCACCCCACAGAAAAGAAATTGGAGAAATAGTGTTTTGAAGTTTTTTCACAGCGATTAGAGGAGATGCACCAAGAGCTATCCAAGTATGGTGAAGACCATAAGCTTGGGGATGTGAAGACAATCCCACTGGACCAACACACTCTCGGTTTGCACACGTCTAACTTCTGTTTTTCGATCAATGCACTTTATCGCATAAACTTGGAGCGTCTTTTATTTGTTTCTTATTTTGGTTTGATTTTTGTTTTGAGACCACCACTATCATTTTTATATGAGAGAGATACTGGAAATTTGGGTTGAATTAAGTTGGATGCTATTAAAAATATTGGGATAGGGATGTTTGAGTTGATTTAAAAATATACATATAGTTGCATAATTCATGTGCTTTTTAATGAGTGTTAATTTGCAAGTGTTTTATCAAGAGCTATCTCTTATTCATGTTTTGATGCTGAATGTTACTTTACTTTGTTTAACATGGATTGGTTAGTTCTATGGATACTTGTTCATGCATTTAGACGGTCAACTTTCTCCCTTTTGCTAGCCCAAAAATTCCAACAAGTAAAAACTTGTTTTCCAACACCTTCAACCAAAGTTTTTTCAGTGAGTCCACCATATCTACCTATTAGCTTTATGCTATTCCAAGTATGTTTATCATGTTACTTTGTGTTATCTATACCTCTGAATTAAAATTCTTATGTTATTGATTGTTATGGGAAAAGTTGGTTAAATAGCTCTCACACCTTACTATTGCATTTAATAAACATGAACCATTGTGATTAAAATTATGAAGTTGTGAGATTGACAAGAGTCTTGGTTGGTAGTTAGCCCAAATGTGCTGTCACATGGCAAGCTTTCAACATGCTAATAATTATATTAAGTTGATATCATGTACTTTTGTTTATGGATGCCTATCATAGTGCCAAATAAATGTGGAAACTAAGTAAGTTTAAGTAGTTGTATAAATGTCTAGAGAGACACCTGGGTCGCTAATCTAAGCCATGTTGTCATGGTGGAAATTTACTTACATGCTATTGTGAACCTTCGGTGATGAACCTCATAATAAAAAGCTATATCAATAGTAAATAAAAAGGGTGTTGAGATTGTTCATTATGTTTGTTTGTCTTGTCATTTTGACATGGGCTTGTTCCATGTCCTGGGACAAGATGTATCCCAGTTGACCCTCTTGATGACGCTATTATACAATGACTTTTACTTGAACTTGCTTGGTAGCCCAAATTGAGTAACACCATGGTGTAGGTACTCGTATTCATGGGGCATGAAACTTTCAACCCATACTTTGTCAAGCACACTACTCATATTTACTTTCACTTTAAACTTTAACCATTCAAGATGTTATGATAGGGGTAATGAGAGCTTGACACCAATACCACATTGCAAACATTAACTTAAGTAGAAGCATTTGAAAGTTAGATGACACTTATTCATGTTTTACCTCTACTCATTTATATCTTTCCAAAGTGTCCACTTTTATATTCAGTTTTATAAGAGTACTCTATGACCATTATAGGATGTTTTTACTTTTCATTATGCATACATTTGGTCCATAGTACTTTCTTCTATGTTACACTTTGTGAATTATCATTGAACATCCTTACATTGAATATTTGATATCACTTCATAATCTATCTTGCATATTGCTACTCCTTTGAAGAATGAATCATTTTACTTTATGTAGCAATAGTAATCATCTTTGATATCCATTGTTAGTATTTAAATGCAAAGTCCATGTTAGTTTTATCACCTTAATACTCGAGGATGAGTATAGGTTAAGCTTGGGGATGTTGATGCATCTAAAATGCATACATGAACTTTGCATTGAATTACTTATATTTCAATCATATTTGCATCATATAAGGGTTATATCATTGTTTTCTATTGATTTTTGGAATATTTCACAGTTTTCCTATTTTTCTGGAATTAACCCTGCACTGGCAGAAAACCCTATTTTCTATATTTTTGAGTTTCAGGGATCCAAACGACGTCCAAATGACCTGAAAATTTACGGAGATCATTTTTTGGAATGAAGAAGGCGTAGGAGCGAAGGAGGCGAAAATGTGGAGGCCCGAAGGCCAAAAGGCATAGGCCCATGCGGCTAGATTCCTTGGCCGTGTGGGACCCACCCTTTGGGCCCTCGTGACTCCGTTGTCGTCGATCTTTCTTCCTGAAGCTTCCTTTTGACCTAAAAATGACTATAAAAATAGTCCCCCGACGTTTTCCAGAGGGGAGCGCCGCCGAAACACAGAAACACCAAAACAGAGACCTGGAGCTGTAGATTGGAGGGCGGAAACTCCGGCGGGGCGCTGCCGGGGTGGTCTCCATCTCCCCCAACGACATCTCCACCGTCTCCATGATGAGGAGGGAGTAGTCTCCCTCGGGGCTGAGGGCTCATGCCGGTAGCTATGTGGTTTATCTCTCTCTCCCATGGTGTGATCTTTATGTGATCATGAGCTTTGCAATATAGTTGAATCCATAGATGTTACTATTCATTATCTTATGAAGGGGGTGTTTGTTTGGGCTTTGGCTTTGGCTTTTGGCCAAAGGCCAAAAGCCAAAAAGCACTTAAATAGGTGTTTTTTGGCTTTTGAGTTTTGGAAGCCAAAAGCTTTAATCCAATGCTTTTGGCTTCCAAAACTCAAAAGCCAAAAAGCACCTATTTAGGTGCTTTTTGGCTTTTGACCAAAGGTCAAAAGCCAAAGCCAAAGCCCAAACAAACACCCCCGAAATATGCTACTCAAGTGGTTTTATTAATGTAATTTCTGGAGTCACCTTTGTCCCATGGTGCGAAGTTGACAGTGTGCGCACCGTGTGCGGCTCTTAGGCTAAAGATTACAGGAATACTTATCATGAGTTATTATTTGTGTTGGATGTCTCTATGAAATTGTGGTGTTTGTCTAGTACTATTTAGAGGGCTCAAGTTGACAGTGTGGGGTTCCCTAGATGTGGAATGCGACTTTAAGGTGTGCTTTATAGCCCTACGCAGTGGATTGGTGTTCGTTATCCAACAAGAGAATAATTCAGAGTAGCATAATGAAGAGGAAATATTTATGTATTCAATTATATTATTATTGTTGAGAGTGTCCACTAGTGAAAGTATGATCCCTAGGCCTTATTTCCAAGCATTGAAACACCGTTTGAACCATTGTCTTGTCCTCTTGCATTGAAGAGGACTGGGACAATTTTACATTCTTGTTTTGTTACATTAAAACTTCCATCCATTAAATCAACCATCTTGTTATTTAAACTTGTTTAGTGCATAATCAACTAAAACTTGTGACACTTTAGTAGTATGGAATAGATAACTTTTCCTTCTTGCTCCTGTGGATCGATACCCTACTTCCACATTGAGAGGTGCTACAGTGATCCCCTGCTCTTGGGGGTTATCACCCACCGAAAATAACTCTAGTCCCGGTTCGTGGCACCAGCCGGGACTAGAGGGTACCCTCTAGTCCCGGTTCGTGGCACCACCCGGGACTAGAGGTCTCTGGTTATAAATACCCAGGCCTCCTCCCCGGTTCGAGCCACGAACCGGGACACACGGAAGGAGGAGCCGCCGCTGCCGAAGACGACGCCGTCAGGCTGCCCGAGCCCAAGCCCGCACCGCCCTCTCCTCTGGCCGCCCACCGCGCCGCTCCGCCATCCGCCGTCCGCACGCGCCGCGCTCTCCTCTGCCCGCGCCGCCGCCCTCTCCTCCGCCCGCGCCGCCACCGCCCGCGCGCCGCCCTCTCCTCGGGCCCTCCGCCGCCCGTGCCGCCCTCCGGCCCGCCGTCGCCCGCCCCACACCGACGCCTCCGATTGATCGAGGTAACTGCCTCGTTATTTGCAATTTTTTGCATTATTTGCATTTTTTTTGGTAATTAGGTCCGATAATTAGTGTTACCAAAATTTAGTGTTAGTAAAAATTAGGTTAGATAATTTAGTGTTAATTAGTTAGATTTATTAGCTAGGTTAATTTTATTAGCTAGGTTTTAATTTGTGGTTAATTTAGATGATTTAATTTTTATNATTAATGAGTGTCCATAGTCACACTTATAAGGGAGGAAATATAGAGTGTCCTTCTATTCGCTACTTTTCTATGTTCTTGCTAACACTTTGCAGGCACGCGACGAATTCACTTAGTCAATGAGGATGAGATGCTCATCCTAGCCAAAGCCGCACAACTACCAACAACAATGACGCCAAATTTGGGAACTATGCTTCTGTTCCATCTTCACCGACAAGCACACCAGCACCACGGCCCCATCACTTGTGGAGGGGTCATCACCATCCCCGCCATCGTACATGGAATTGATTTAGGTGGTCTAGCCCAACTCACCAGCGAGAGGTATGTTGCTCTTCCCACACTAAGAGCCGCGAGTATGATTACTACAAGTCAAGGTACACTTTATATTCGCATACTGGAGTCGGGCACTTGTTTCCCACTCCTATGCCTAACCTATTCTCTATCGAGAATGGACAACTACACTATGACATGCAGGGTGTTGAAGAGGAAGTTGAGTCCAAGGCCGAGATGCCGAGGACATCAACATGGAAGCAGAGGAACCCGAGGAGGAGGCATATATACCGCCGCCATATGCCACCTATGAAGACATCAATGAGCTTGGGGATCACATCACCGACATAAACAACCTCGCCAACGGTCTCAGAAATTTTACAATTGGGGCAATGGTTGGGCGCCGGGTAGCTTTCTGCCACCACCACAATGATCTCCCATATGTTCAAAGTTTATGCTTGGGGAGGTTGTTGTCACTTCTATATCAAGAGGTGGTGACATATATCTTTTATTTTCGTTTCCAATTTCGAGGTTGTGTTCTTAGCACTTGCATTGGAGTACTCTCCAATGTTTTATTTTTGCTTTATTTTATCTTTTTTCGTTTTGTTCGATAGTCTTATTTTCGTTGCCAGTTTTCTATTCCAAAAACATTTCTAGAAAATCACAAAAATATTTTTCCTTTTATCATTATTCTTTCTGGATGTTTCCATTATAATAATTTGCAGAAGAGTGATTGATGACCCACAAGTATAGGGGATCTATCGTAGTCCTTTCGATAAGTAAGAGTGTCGAACCCAACGAGGAGCAGAAGGTGTTGACAAGTGGTTTTCAGCAAGGTTTCACTGCAAGCACTAAAAGAGAAATGTTTTGGATTTTTGATTTAAAGAACAAATAAAGAACAAGTAAATAAATGAGTGCTACAATAATTGCAGCAAATAGCCCAATCCTTTTAAGCTCAAAGGACAGGCCGGTTGTGTTACTTATGAAGATTAAAATGTTCTCGAGGACACATGGGAGTTTCTGCCTAGCCAGTTTCATTGCACGCCGGTGATTAACCTTCAATGTTTTGATAAAGTGTTGTGTGGGTGGACCTATGCTAATGCACCGCCCTTACTTGGACAAATACATACTTGTGATTAAACCCCTTGCAAGCATCCGCAACTACAAGAAAGTAATTAAGATAAAAACCTAACCACAACCTTAAACTCCGAGACCCTACGCTCCCTAGTGCACTAGTTCACAAATTGGGGTTTAGGTTTCTGTCACTCCTGCAACCCTACCATAAGCAAACTAAATACACTATGCATTCCCCTAGGCCCTTTGAAAGGTGAAGTATCATGTAGTCGACGTTCACACGATACCACTAGAGGAATAACACCACAACATAAATCAAACCATTAAATATTACTCAATTATGCAATTACTAGCAACTAGGCTTTCCCCATGTCCTCAAGAACCAAACGAACTGCTCACAAGACATCATATAGATCATGATCAGAGGTGATATGAATAAGGGCAACAATCTGATTGTAAAGACAATTCAACGGTAAAACTCTCAAGCATCAACTACAAGTAGTAATCAACACCCGGGATACGATTCCAATGAACTAATAACAAAACAATGAAAATTGCTACAGCGGGATGAGATGGGACGGTGACGGTTATGATGGTGCTGATGATGGAGATGGTGTTGATGTGTTCCCGATGATGCCCGGCGTGATGGCGATGACGATGTCGACGATTCCCCCCCTCCGGGAGGGAAATTCCCGGCAGATTTCTTCCTGTCGAGCTCTTCTCTCTCTGTCTGGTTTCTGCCTCGTGGAGGCGGCGGAAAAATTCCTCGTCGATACCCCCGACGTTTTTAGGTCAAAGGGAAGTAATACGCCGAAGGGGAGCCGGAGGGGGGCCACAGGGGCCAGGGGCGGGTCCCACCCACGGCCTAGGGTGGGCCCGCGGCAGGGGGCCGCCCCTGCTCCCTGGAGCTCGCCTCCATGCGCCCTTTTGGCTCCATGGCTTATTTCCCATAATATTTATCTCCAAATTTTTCTGGAATTTTTGGAGCTTCCGAAGTCAGGTGTCTTGACAGGTATTTTTCCAGCTGATTCCAGGCTCCGGTGGATGCATCTCCAATAATTGCCAAACATGCAAAATGAGATAAAATAACATAAGTATTGCATCATAATATGAAATATATCAATGAATAAAGATGAATTATGATGTAAAATAGTGATGCAAAATGGACGTATCAGTGATCCACTCTGAGTTTTCAAGAAACGTCCTAAGGAAGAGAGGAATATTTCATTGACGAAAGGTATGTCTTGTGTCTCCCACTTTTTGAGAGTTGGGCGCTTATTTATAAATTGTTATTTCAAGAAGTTATAATATGATGTGGGAAGCAAATCTTGATAGATAGAGTAAGATTTTTATTCACATGGTTATTTAGTATTGTTGCTCTTACTCTATTTTCTTTTAGTGAACCATGTCTTGCCAAAGTACTTAACTACATGAATTTAATGAATGAGAAAATGTCTTTTCACAAAGGCTTGGGTGTCGAATTTTTTTTAAGGAGTCTAGCTTTGGGAGGTACTCTACCGCATAGTTTTAATGTTGAATTGAGTTGAATATTGCCTTTAAAAGAGAATTTTTGATAGAAACGTATGCTTAGTGGTAAAGTGAGATTCATCCCAAAGTCTGTCATGTTAATCATATGTAGCAGATATTGCTTTACGAGTGTCTCTACACTTTGTTGCACTCATGAGATGCTGACAACTCCGCTAGCCTGCGAACGATCTACCAGAGATAACTCTCAGATTTCGGCTATGAGTTGATTTAAACATCTGTAACAGCAATGTTATGATGGGTAAGATTATCAGTATTTTCTTGAGTGTTTTTGCTAGCTGGTTGGACACTCCGCTGACTCATCAGCAATAAAAAACATTAGAGGGAAACATCATTTATGTGTCATGAGTGCATCGCAGTTGTGACACCGTCGCAACCCAACCTAGCCTTTACATATTTGATGAAACATTTACAACCATTGGCATGGTCTCACTACTACTTTAGCTAACCGTTCTTGAAAGTCAATGAAAAAGAAGAGTGCACTATAGAGTCTTTATGAATCTCCAATCTTCATACCACATTGTCCATTCTCGTGAAGACGTTTTTTATTTGTGATATTGGGATTTTACCCTTTTTTATTTGAAACAAGTGCTACACTGAAAATTAATATTTGCGCAAGTTTTATATTTTTGATTTCTAAATTTATGTCAAAATTTCAAACTGGAGCAAAATTGTCTACATGCATGATCTTTCATAGCTAGGGCATTATTTTTTCAAATTGTTTTGGGACTATTGCATAGAATCATGCTATAGTACCTTCATTTTTTCTTCTAATAGGTCCGAACAATAACACACTTGTAGTTCAAATTGAATTACTTTCTATAAACGTCATTAAACTCAAAACTCATAAATTCAAGATATTAAGGTATTGACCCTCCAATATGATATACTTCGTCTTACAATTACAAAAGTCCATTTTCCAAACATATTTTTATACCTGGTTTAAAAATCACATTTACGAGCACTAAACAAAATTAAAATAATTTCAAAATATCTTAATATCTCATAATTTCACTTTGCAATGTTGTTTACGATGTTAAAATCCATGCTTTTATCAATTGTGATTTTATCATTTTTTTCTTGAAACTGTACTACACTGAAAATGAATATTTGCACAAGCTTTACATTTTTTTTGAATATTTCTCAGTTTATGTAATTTTAAAAAACTGGACCAATATTGTCTACACGCGTGACCACTCATAGCTAGGTCATTAATTTTTCGTATTGTTTTGGGACTATTGCATAGAATCATGCTATAGTACCTTCATTTTTCTTCCAAGTTTAGGTCCGAAAATAACACACTTGTATTTCAAATTGAATTACTTTCTATAAACTCCATTAGACTCAAAACTCAGAAATTTGAGATATTAAGGTATTGACCCTCCAATATGATATACTTCGTCTTACAATTACAAAAGTCCATTTTCGATCTTATTTTTGGTACCTACATTAAAATATCACATAATGAGCACTAAACAAAATTAAAAATAAGTTTCAACATATCTTAATGTCTTAGAATCTCACTTTGCAGTCTTGTTTACATTGTTAAAACCCATGTGTTTGTCAATTGTGGTGATGATATCATTAACTTTGCCATGGATATGATCATGACTTTGGTCATTTGATTTGAAATCCATGAATCTTCAAATATGATAGTCCATTTTATGAAGACACTTACTAAAAAAATGGCATTGCAAGTTTATCAATTCTTTTCGAAACTAGTACACTAATAAGGCTTTTGCAAGTATTCCCTTTATGATTTTTTCTCAATGTATGTGAGTTTTTCATAACTAGACCAAAAATTTCCACATGATGATGTAAACTGGGGATCCCGATCTTTCGATGAGAGAGGATAACTATTTTTGTAGGATTTGACTCTTACGATTCAGCTACCAACCGTACAGGGAAGACCATACACGACTGATATCCACGACAATCGCTGAACCAACTCCAAGATGTTATCAACCGAGCCAACGGCGCGATCAACCTGTCCACGAAGGACTTTTCCTGCGTGCAAATCGAAGAACAAGCAAGAAAATAACAGCGTAAGCAATCTAAAATTACGGATATGCTAGATGAATAGTAATCTCAAAAGATTAAAGTGTGAGGTTCCGATAGGATGTCTTGACGATCGCACTAGCCACTACGAGCGTAGACAAATAAAATTAGCACAATGACTAAACTTCTCTAAATAAAACCTAATCAAAACCCTAATAGAGCTGGCTATTTATTGGAGGCGTAGAGTCGTCCGCCGTCGCTGCGTTCCAAGCGACGATAGCATCCTCGCGATTGCCTGACACGGTTGGGCTGCACCCGGTTCAATTGAAGCCGCTGCCGATGCCTTGGGCCACGTGTTTGGCGTGAGATTTTAATATTTTATACTGCTCCTTCTCGTCACGAGTGCATGCACAAACGAGCCAAGTTAATGCGTCTCAAGTAGCTTCGAAGCAGCAACAGCAACAGAATATCCACGTCCTTGATTCTCCTTCCAGGTTTTACCAAGTCTGAGAACCATGCATGGATTACTAGTAGGTCCTTGGCCATGCACACACACAACCATTCCGTGAGCATGCAATATTTCATTCCAGGTCGTATCTTAAATAGTGATGGCTCGTATAAATCTCCAGTGATTCTGTATAGAAGAAATGACTGTGTTGTACTCCCTCCGTTCCAAAATATAAGATGTTTTAGCATTTCTCTTTCCATCCGTATCTAGACATGTTTTAGTGCAAGATACACTAAAACATGTCTAGATACGGATGGAAAGAGAAATGCTAAAACATTTTATATGTGGAACAGGGGAGTATATATGTTCCGGGAAATAAAACAATAATTTATATAATTACTACTAGAAATCACCTGAGAAATTCGTCTGTATATCATATATTTGGTTGTATCTTGCATGAACATGTCCTCATCATGAATATTCATAGTTAGGGGTAATTTAAAAAACCATTTGGGATATTGCCTAGAATCATGCTACAGTATCTTTATATGATTTATTTGATGTTGTTTTTCTAAATTTAGTGGTCAAATTATAGGACACTTCTAGTTCAAATTTGAATTACTTTAGTAAATACCATTAGACTTATCTATACCTCTTATAAAGCAAAACCCCACTAAGTTCATTATGTTTTCTATCTCAACATGCAAGCTATCCACATCATCCATTCCATTAGCCAATCAATTGTCCATATCATGCTCACTAATATTTAATAATCTCTACATGCAAAATCCACATCATCTTATATTTTTAATCATTTATGTGTCCATGGTAATATTTTTATACACATATATTTCATGTCGAATAAATTTAGTATGTCGACATGGAAAATAAATTAGCATATTCCTTTAGACAATTTAATATATCATATTTTTATACCCTTTTATTACACAATATAGTTTTTTAAAGGGTCCCCGCTGCAACGCGCGGGGAACATTCTAGTTTAATCAATGGAATAGACCTGAAAGAACATAAAATCAATCTATTGAGTGATTGCGCCTCCAATATGTATTTTTTTAAAGTTCAATTTTCAATCTTATTTATGGTAGTTGCTTCACAAAAAAACACATTTACGAGCACTAAAAGATTTTGTTTATTAGAAATCTTGAAATATGTGGCATTAATCTTGTTTACAATGTTAAAATAATCTTATTTTTTTTAATTCAAACCAATATCAATCTTAAAAATTGCACAAAGCCGGTTGCACAATTTCAATCTTAATAATTGCATAAACATAAAACCAATTCGAACTTTCTCAGTGCCTTGTCTAACATAATTATACAGACAACCAATTACTACTATTCCTCATTGCTTTGTCTAGCATAATTATACATAAAAAACTACAAATATTTCTCACTCTCTCCGTAATAGTGCCCAGTCCACACCATCGTTGTTGGTCGTCGTCGACAACCTCCATCGGGGCCTTCCCCTTTCTTCCCTCTACCTCCATTGGGGCCTCGACCTTGCCCTCCACCTCCTAGGGTGCCCAACAAGTGGGTCTGATCCGCCTGCATGTCCGCATCTTACTTCGTGGCTCTGGCTTGCTCTGAGGCTTCGGCGCCGGCCAGAGAAGCAACCAAATTTTCATGAGTTGTTGCTTCTCAACGGCAGGTCTGGCTTCTTCATGGCATGAAAGTCGACATTGGACGAGGAAGAGCCACCTTCATCCGATACTCCTCAAGACAATGCAAAATTCAGTAGTACTAGCGATAGTGGGGCACAGAAATAGTTAAACTAACATATCCCGAGACAATGTGAATTTACAACTTAATAATAAAAATTTACATGACACCACACATATCTTACTACCCATGCACTATAGAATTAGTAACATATCTAGTGTTATATGCATGTTACTAGTCTATGTTACTCTCGACTATATGAACAGTCTAAGAGATACACGTGACACATTAATAAACTTAGTGATTTATTTATTTGGAATATTTCGCTCAATCCGATGCACCCAATCATTCAGAAAGAGAGATGCATATATGCATCAGAAATGAACTAAAGTAAATATCAGTGTGATTGTGTGCTGAAAGTAAGGATGAAAATGAACCATTGAGACGTGGGTGGATCCTGACAATTAACTAAGAAATAGGCATCTTACTAAAAGGTCGGATCCGTGGTAAATGACTGGTGTCACACATGCAAAGAATACAAGACAAATGCCACGCGACCTCCCACTCAAATAAATAACCGGACCACACACAATCTCTCCTAAAAACATGCACACTTCCACGCATCTTTATCTCTCTCTGCTGCAGGTACAACTCAAACACCCACGTTTGTCTCAACAACTAACAAGAAAAGACCTTAGAGGTAAAATTCCAATCCTTTACGACGATGCTTTGGGATCATGTATTTTTTTTCTTTCTGCCAGGAAGCATAGAAGCAAACATCCAATCCGTACGTCTAGCAGTCAGCAGTCGAGCGTCCTACGAACATTCTAGGAAGAACAAGGTTTAAGTAAAAATTTACTTCCGCTCGTCCATTCACCGGCCGGGTCATTGATGTTGTGCGTGTGCGGCTGCGTTCAACGAGGCACTCAGGGAACAGCCGGAGGCGCCGCTGCCGATCGACATCAAGACGGGACCTGCCACGTCAAGGCGACGCCGCCGGCCGGCGAGCGACGGACGACGATGGACAAGGGCGGCATGATGGCCTGCTGCATTGCGGGTACGTATTTATCTGTGCGTTACTAGCCAAAGTCGGTGACACACACAGGATGACAGGAAGTACAACCTTCCTGTTGTTTGCAGTTCATCTATATTCCTATGTTCAACACAGGTAGTTCGTAAATAGTTTGTACGTGGTTCAACGTTATCGGTCTGATCTTGTGCATTTTTATGCAGTTTTTTTTACATATTTCATTAATAAAAATTAAGTTACAATAAGCAACATATGTGAAAACTAAAAGACAGACCAAGATAAATGATTATTCTGAATTTACAGATAAAAACCTAAGGTCGAGAAATACGAAACGATTCCTAGGATTTCCTGCAACCATCGTAGCGAGCAGTGTTACAAGCGTTAGCAAAACAACGATGAAATTAAGCAAGATCAAACCAACGGGGGACACGAGATTTTAACGTGGAAAACCCTTCCAACAAGGAAGAGAAAAACCACGGGCGCCAGCCAGCAATACTTCACTATTCGGGTGAGGTTACAACGCGCCAGGATTTACAATGTGTGGCTTATCTCCGGCGGTGGCTTACAAGACGTATTATAGTGGTCCTGACCTAAACTAGGTCGGCAACAATCGGTGTCCTGGTCGGTTACAACTCGTACCGTACCGCGGGGCAGCGCCCCCGCACCCCCGGCTGTCCTCCTATCGTTAGCCTACCGCCGACGACGGGCCTCGCTTCGCTCTATCGTTAGCCTTCACTTATAGAAACGGATTTGGATCACCATAAATAACAAGCAGCCGCCGCCCAACTCCAGCGTCGCTGAGACGAACGCCAGAAGAGACGTCAAGCCTTCACCATTGCAAGATCCGAAAAAGCACCATCGTCAATGAGGCTTTGTGAGTCGATGAACAAGCCTGCTGCATGCGACGAGGGACATATCGTTGTGGCACGTCGACTGGGGGACGTCCTCGTGCTGCCTTGGACCAAGATCTGTCGTCTCCCATCGATGAAGTCGGAGAAGAAAGGCAGATCGACCACCTCCGGACCAACATCCTCGCTCCAAAAGAACCACCTCGCCCCTGCCGCCAGCGTCGTCACGAATAACCACGAACGCTGGCGACACATTGAGAAACTGATCTCGCCAAATCTGAAGAACGACGAGAAAACCAAGCTGTTGACCTGAAGGACCAAGCAGCACACGTTGCCATCAACTCCGAGGCACCGCCGTGAGGGTCGCCGACGGTGTGGGAGTAGAGTTGAGGTAGATTTATTTTCCCGGGCGCCGCTCCCACCACCCCAACAACGCACCACAACATACATACCCAAACCCTAACTACTAAACCTGAACGGAGGGATGAGGTCCCCTCTCCCTCCTACAGTCGGGTGGTAAGCGGAGGGGGAGGGTGAGGGGATCAGCAATCCGGTGGATATCGGGGGAGGCTTTTCCGCCGCCGCCTGGCTCCAATGACGGACCCAATACTTTGAATCAGGATGGTCCACCTTAACAAAAAAAAATTACCTAATATTTGGCTTTTTTTAATTTTTTCTTCTATGATATGTAGGCTAACCAAATATCTCAGGGTGGGCCATGGCCCACCCTGTCCACCCTCTGGATCCGCCACTGCTTGGCCCCCGCTGGGAAAAGTTGGGAACTGTTCGTGATATGAACCATGCAGGGGTTGTTGGCCTTACAGTGGTTGTATAATCGATTGCATGAGAAGAAATATGATCCCTCCGATGACGGCGATACCATCTTAGTTTCTCGGCAGTAGCCCTGG
Source organism: Puccinellia tenuiflora (assembly GCA_012064385.1). Taxonomy (NCBI): domain Eukaryota; kingdom Viridiplantae; phylum Streptophyta; class Magnoliopsida; order Poales; family Poaceae; genus Puccinellia; species Puccinellia tenuiflora. The sequence continues at coordinate 32,425 of QRDG01002163.1, read as the reverse complement.
GTATTATGTAATGTCATATGTTGCTCTCACTTCCCTATTTTTCTCGTGATTTTAATGAGAGGATTAATGGGGAAAAGAAGACACCTAATTTTTTTCGAAACAAAAGAAGACACCTAATTGGCTAAAAATCACTCCCGGAGATCTCTCTCACTCTCTCGGCCACTCTCCTTGCCCCTTGGTCGTGTTGCGAGAGCTGATGCCCAGAAAATCTGACCGGAGGATAACTATGGACATAACCCACAACAATAGATCGTATGGACGAGGATGACACATAAAAGCATGTGAGTTGATGATTTATCATGGTTGGCATTTTTAACTGGTAGAAAGTATAGTTTTTATGTAGGTATTAGATGTTTAACCTAAATAAGAAAATCCGCATTGCCAGGTTTCGATTGATTCCCATTAAGCGCCATCACCACAAACAACTCCAACGCACACATGCTCTCACCCACTGCCCAATCGTCATTAGATTCTTCTCCTCCCGCCACGATGTGACGCCCCGCCCCTCTATGTGTGAAGTTATGTCATCAAGTACACTGGTAGAAAACAGAGCTTTAGTCGTGGGTCCAGAGGGCCTTTGGTCCCGGTTGTAGACCCGCGACTAAAGTCTCGGGACTAAAGGGGGGTGGGCTTTCGTCCCGGCAGTCCACGACCCGGGATGGAAGGGCCTCCACGTGGGCGGGGCGGGGGGGGGGGGGGCTCCGGGCCGGAACCCTTTGGTCCCGGTTGGAAGAGTTTCAGCTTTTTGTTCCATTTTTTGGGGGGTTCCAATTTTTTGGGGGGTTCGATTTTTTTTCCAGTTAATTGTTTTTGCGTCGATTGCGTCAGTGGTACTACCATTCACATTTGATTCATATATACATACATAAATCCACACGTCGAGATAACGTTTCTCACACGTCGACATAACGTTTCTCACATACATAAGTCCACACGTCGAGATAACGTCTCTCACACCGCTCAGTGGTAGAGCAATTGACTGCTAATTGTTCAAGTATATACTACACCGACATAAACGTTTCTCACACGTCAGAGATCACGTTAATTACATTTTCTCAGGCAAAAACATAATTGGGATTGTGAAAAATTCTCCACCTCTCTTCAGGACCTCGGAGTTAAAAAATCCCGCAATTTCCTCTTGAAGTGCTTTTAGGCGCTTCGATGGTATGAGCTTGTCCCGCATTAACTCCATCTAGATCAATATGAATATGTGAGTTGTTTATATATATGAAATCATAATAAAATAATTATGGATGGTTAGTCAACACAATATGGTAATAAAAAATTGCGAAGAGTGTATACATACATCACGTGTTCTTGTTCTCTATCCCGCTCACTGACAAAAGAGCGTATGTACTCGCAAAACGTAGTATGCAACATAAATTTGTCCCTTTTTCCTGCCTCAGACACCACTTTACAAAAAATAGATTTAATCAAATAATAGTCAAGGCGTGATAATGGTATTGAAACTAGAATGAAAGAGTTGCGCGGACCTATATATATAGTACTACTTACTTTGGTGGTATAAAAAATACAGCTCCGGTTTCCACTCCCCTTTAACAAGCCGCTTTGAAACCGTTTCCAAAGACTGGCCCGCCAATATAAAAATGATTAAGGAGTTATTGATTAGTTGATATCAGAAAATAAATGAAAGAGGTCGATATGGAACGATAATGATTGAAATTACCTCTGGAGCATATCTTGAATGCGTTGGTAGTCTTCCATTGGTTCCTTAACGAGTCCATGACTTGAACGACTCCTTGGTCAACTCTAATGATTAGTAGAATCCAGTGGGAAACTGTGCACGTTATATGTCCATGACTCATCGGTTACACTAAAGATATACAAAGCAAAATAGAATGTGTAGAAGGTAACACTCACTTGAAGACGTAAGCAAAAAGTATTTCTGCGCAGGGATTTTGTTTCACTAAACCACCGACCAAGCTATCCTCTGTGTCCTGCCAATTGTATCTTACGGTCACTTCATTATAAAATTTGGGTCATGAACCCAAGTGTCATATGATGCGACGGTTCCCTGCATTCGACATCTTCATTCTACAGTACAAAAAAGAATATAGTGAGATAATTACAAGGCAATGAACGTGCAGAGCTGGAGACTTAATTAAATTGCAAAAATAAATCACTTACAAACAATAGGAACTGACGATGACTTTGTCGAGGGCGTCTTGATTGAATAACTGAAAATTGGCAGAAAACGGAATATATAACAATTCATCCGTGGAAGTAATGCTCTTTCTTATTATTTCACCCCAGAAAGCTTCATGCCCGGCCGCTACAGCTTTTCTCGTACCAGTGATGCAATCGACGCAATTGTGTTGATAGAGAATTGACCTCCTCAGGTCTGACCAGGGACTTCCCGGGGACATATGTCCATGCATACTGATACTTTCTGGGGGCCGCCTATGTTCCAGTGGTCGTGGTGAACTTCTATTGGATATCACCTTCAGCGGGGGGATCGACTGTTTTGCCTGTTCTCCGAGCTAGGCCACTTGTTTCCCGCATTCTGTCGCCTTGAAACCGCTCCTCTTTAGGCGATCTGCCGCCTCCTTCTCCTGCATCCGCTCCTTCTTTAGGCGATTCTGCCGCCTCCTTCTCCTCCTGCATCCGCTGCCCTCTTTAGGCGATAGGCAGCCTTCTTCTCCTCCTGCTCTTGACTAATTGTCTTCTCCAAAACACGATCATAGTCATCTCGCAATTTAGGCGGCTCTGGCCGGGGACCCATTAGATTTTTTATAAATTTCTCAACTTTTTCTGCTGGTATTATCTCTTTAGGCGGGGGCCGTTTCGGAGCTAATTGTCGGGCCACATCGGCACGCAGCGACTCCTGGAGTTCCTCTGGAGTTTTGTCATACGATCTCTTTGGAAGAGGCTTTAGCAACTCGCGTTCCGCTCGAGTTAACTTATCTGCATGCGTCGACGTGAAGGATAGTTTCCGCTTTGACGAGAAGGTCTTAACAAGGGGCAGAATCGACGGACGGGACGTCGCGGGCGATGGACTCGCGATGGATGGGGCATCGAGGGATGGATCTTGATGTGGGAGGATGGATCTTGGGGGATGGATCTTAAGGTGGGGGGATGGATCTTTAGGTGGGGGGATGGATCTTGAGGTGGGGGGATGGATCTTGAGGTGGGGGAGATGGATCTTGAGGTGGGGGTCTGCTACTCGGAGGAGTCAAGTTTGGAAACACGATGTTTTTCTTGTTCCAGAGAGCGATACCCTTCTCGACTTCTCCCAGTGTCTTCTCGCCGTCACCTCCAGGAATGTCAAGTTCCAGATTAGCATATAACGACACAACTTCATCCACCCCGACACGAGCATAGCCAGGTGGAATCCCTCCGAGATGGTAGCTTGCTCCAGCTTGATTAGGTAAAGCATAGCCGACCGCCACCTTGAAGGACATGTTCTTCATTGACATATGTAGCTCACAGTCTGTCTTCTCCGTGATATCATCCACGGGGTAGTGAGCCGCCGGCGGTTCGAATTCGGAATTTTGTACATGCGTGGAACCCACGCAGCTTTTCCGCTGATCAGATGGGGCGGCTTCGATATGACCTTCTAGCTGCAGCTGAGATGCCTTTTGCTTACTAATTGAGTCTAGTTGCTCCTGCTGCTGCTGCACCTTACGTTCCAATGCTGATAACCGGTCAGACTCCTGCTTCTTTTTTCTCTGACAGCTTCTATAAGTATGAGCGTCTTCCGGAAAACCTTGCTTCAAGGTGACACCGCCTCCATAGCCTCGTAATTGTCTAACGTGTTCAGGATTCCCGAGTGCTAGTGACAGCTCGTCATTCTCTCTGTCGACCACGTACACTCCCCTTCGAACTTTATCTATTGCGTCCACAAGTTGTTTGGTTATATACTCAATTTTTTACTTCCATTTTCCCTGAGCAACAATCAACCCTGTCTGTGGGTCCAACCCTGCCCCATGCGCGAACAACCAAAACTTGGACCTCTCGGGCCAGTCCGCTGTCTATGGAATGATCCCGTTATCAAGCAGTCTTGCTTCAAAAGCTTCCCACTTAGGCACGGAAGCCTTGTAGCCACCTGCCCCCAAATGGTGGTGATATTCCTTCTTCGCAGTATTTAACTTATTTTTTTCCGATCAGGCCACAGCGGCCTCCGATTTTCTTTGCTTCACAAATTTGGGCCACTGCTGTTGTATCTTCACTAGTGGTCCAGTGAAATCTGGATCTTTCTCCCCCGCCTTTAGATAAGCTTTCCATAAGTTTTTCTTCCAGGTCCGGAATTGTTTGGCCATCTTACTAAGAGTCCACTCCTTGACTTTTGTCTTCAAGTGCTCGGGTAGATCTGACGGTAGGTTGACCTTTGTCAAGAGCGTGTCCCAACAAAAAAGTTTTAGTTTCTCGTCGACATAAGTAGTTCGCTTGTTTTCGTCCTTCAGCTGAATCCATTCTTCAAGGTTGATCGGGACAATGTCCCTAAAAAATAACCCCGCATTGATTTATATATTTGCGGCGGCAATCTAAGGGTTCCAAAGGTTCACCACTAGCACTAACTTGGTCGATCACTATCCTACGACCCTCCTTCAACGGCTTCGTCGGGCCTCGTTTCGGCACTGCTGTAGATGCGGATGATTTGCTCGATCCGGAGGGCTAAAAGAAAAAATGGTTCGTTAATAACAACAATACAACTCAAATAATACATCTAGTGTGATCGATGTACAGAGGCTTAATATACCTCGCCGGAGTTTGTTAAGGGCACTTCCCCCTCTCTATAATTTTCTTCTTCCTCAAACCCCTCACCGGAATCGTTCAGAAATTGGGAGCCGTAATCTTCTGTAGTTACGGCATCTTCTTCACCGACAGGCGCGGCCGCACGTCCTGCTATAATTTGGAGCATTCGCATTTCGCACTCCTCGTCTCTGTCGACGACGTCCGGAAAATTTGGATCCATCTAGATACATTCGTGAATAAACAAATATAATAATCAACACATGTCTAGAGAGAATAATGTTTGCTATCACATTTGAATGTTTTTCTATCAAAAAATAGNGGATCCATCTAGATACATCCGTGAATAAACAATCAACACATGTCAAGGGCTAGATACAACAATATAGAGAGAATATAACGCTATCTGACATGATTTGTGTCCGTGAAAATTGGCATCGGTATCAGGAAGGTTGATCCTCAGGTATAAATAGAATCTAAATTTGCGTCCTTCGTCGAAAAAATAACTAAAACTACTTCTATTGGATTTACTTCTATTTGCTCTAACAAATTTACTAACACTATACATGCATTTAAATTTACCTAACACTAATTTAAATTTACTATACAAATAACTAAAATTCCTATGCCAGGCATATATAGTACTATACAATTTACTATACAAATAACTACAATTCCTATGCCGGGCATCTACAAATTTCTATGCACATATAGTACTATACGCTCCGTGTAGTTCTCCCTGTCCTATGAGCAATTATCTAAACTAAATTCTTCTACCCCTCCGGACTAAGGAAAGCAGTAGGCGAATTTCCCTGCCCTTTTTTGATCTTGGCAGATTTCACAAAAAATTGTAGTAGATAAAGCATTCCAATGTGCTTTGGTGTCTTATCTTGATCATCTAAATACATAAACATGGCATTGAACTCAAAACACTTCAATAATCTCATTCACATTCACAGATTTCAGCAAATTAAATAACACAACACTTCAATTTATCTATGCACAATATGAACTCATGACAACAATAATTTGTCCATCTATGCACAAATAACACAATAATCTGTCCATGTTCATCACTAATGACAACAAAATAAACAAGACGGTGGTTGCCTCACCCTTGCTGCTGGAGGAGGTTGGTGCAGCAGGGCGATAGTGAAGAGTGGCTGCCGAGGACGGCGGCGGTGTGGCGAGGCAGAGAAGCTCCCAGGGACGGCGGCGGACGTGGTTGCCTCACCTTGCTGCCGCACGTCCTGCAGAGGGGAGGGCGGCGGCCGGGAGGCGAGGCGGCGCACGGCGGCGGGAGCACGGCGGGAGGCCGAGGGCGCGGCGGCCGGGAGGCTGCGAGGGCGGCGGCCAGGAGGCGAGGCGGCGCACGACGGCGGTGGAGCAGAGGGCGGCGAGAGCACGGCGGGAGGCCGAGGGCGCGGTGGCCGGGAGGCCGCTAGGGCGGCGCTCGGGAGGCGAGGCGGCGCACGTTGGCGGTGGAGCAGAGGGCGGCGGGAGCACGGCGGCGGTAGAGCAGCCTGGCGGCAGGGGAGAGGGCGCGCGGCGGCGGAGCAGCCTGGCGGCAGGGGAGAGGGCGCGCGGCAAACAGATCGAATGAGGAGGAAGGAGGCCAGAACCACCCAAAAATCCCCGCGGAAGGACCTTTGGTCCCAGTTCCAGCCACGAACCGGGACCAAAGAACCTTTAGTCGCGGTTGGTAACACCAACCGGAACCAAAGGTCTGTCCGGGCCGCGAAATATTGCGCGCGAAGCCTAGCGGGCCTTTGGTCCCGGTTGGTGTTAAGAATCGGGACCAATGGTCTTTTTTTTTCTTGTTTCTTATTTCTAGTTTCTTTTTCTGTTTTCTTTTTTGTTTCTTTTATATACTTTGATTTACATGCTTTTGGAATTGTTTTTTTCTAGTTTATTTTAAAATGTTCCAATATTTAAAAAATGTTCCACTATTTGAAATTCATTACCTTTTTATTATTTATTTTTCTAGTTTCTTTTTATTTATTTAAAAATTCATATATTTTTATAGTTTCATTTAATTATTTAAAATCATATATTTTAAAATGTTCCAATATCTATTGATTTAATTATCTAAAATTGTAATAATTATCTGTATATTTTTAAAACATCCATTTTGAGCGTTGGATAGCTAGCACACGGATCGTTGAATGCAAATTTTTAATTCATAGAAAACAACTTTAAATTTCATTGCAACTAAAAATAACATTGCTTTGCTGAATTTTCAAACTTTGCTAAATTTTCTTATACACTAATAAAATAATTTTCAAATTTGACTATGTTGAATGTATTCAAATTTGAAATGGATAATTTGAGTAAATTTGACATAGATTTAAATCCATATCATCAACAAAATTGAAACAAAATGCATGTTCGATTGTTTTTCATATAATTTGAATTTCTAAAAATGCTTTTAATATGAATTTTTCTTTTTATGTTTTCTGTTTATTTTTTCTTATGTTTTCTGTTTATTTTTTCTCTCTTATTTTTTCTATCTATTTGTTTGAGATTAGAGGTTAATTCATTTAATTAAAAAATTGGAATTTGAACTTAATTAAGTCATTAAACTTATAAATTCAATATCTTTTCATATGTTTATCAGAAAAAATGTAATTAAAATATCAAATTATTGATAAAAAATGTAATTAAAATGTAATTTGGAATTGCTGTTCATTTAATTACAAAATTTGGAATTTGAAATCCATTCAGTCGTTAATTAAACTTATAAATTCAATATCTTTTCATCTGTTTATCAGAAAAATGCAATTAAAATACGATACAGAATGACAACAGTGGTTAAGTTGTCCTAACACACGTTGGATCGGAAGCACACGGATCGTGTGTTTCCTTCGAGCGCTTGTGAGCCGTTGGATCGGAAGCACACGGATCGTGTGTTTCCTTCGAGCGCTTTGTGAGCCATTTGATCGGAAGCACACGGATCATGTGTTTCTTTAGAGCGCTTGTGAGCCGTTGGATCAGAAGCACACGGATCGTGTGTTTCCTTTGAGCGATTGTGAGCCGTTGGATCAGAAGCACACGGATCGTGTGTTTCTTTCGAGCGCTACCAACCGGTACTAAAAAGGTGAAGATAAGGCACACATATCAACGATCCTTTAGTCCCGGTTCCAGCTACCAACCGGGACTAAAAAGGTGAAGAGTTGCCAGACATAAATATCCAACCGGAGGGAGTCACTCGGAGAGGCATGTCTATAAGAGTGGCAGGAGTACACTTCACAGCCATCAACACTTTGGGAACCAGCGGCAAGGGCTTCTTTGATGATCTGGTATATCCCCAACACTTGTTGGGACGGTTGCAGATCATCAGAGAAGTCTTGTCTCTTCTTGGATTGAATGCCCGTGTGTTTTGTTCTATCTACAAAATACTTCAGTTCATCGACCGACTACAAATCATTCGAATTCCCGTCATACAGCCCAACGGTGCCGTTGGACTGTATGACGGGGAAACCATGTGCATTTGATAAAAGGTTTAATACATTATTACACATCACCACCAACATCCCTATCTAGTGTGTGTCCCTTTCTTCTTCGTGTGTGTCCCTTTCTTCTGATTGCGCCGCAACCATGGACAATCTTCATCATTCAACGCGATGGTTGGGTCAGTTTTCACCGTGAAGGGGGGAATTTCATGAAAATTATTGTAATCTTCCGACATGTCCGTCTTGTCCTCCACTCCTACGATGTTTCTTTTTCCTGAAAGAACTATGTGGCGCTTTGGCTCATCGTATGATGTATTCGCTTGCTTATCTTTTCTTTTTTTCGGTCTGGAAGACATGTCCTTCACATAGAAAACCTGAGCCACGTCATTGGCTAGGACGAATGGTTCGGTGTCGTACCCAAGATTTTTGAGATCCACCGTAGTCATTCCGTACTTCGGGTCTACATTTACCCCGCCTTACAGGTTGAACCATTTGCACCTGAACAAAGGTACCTTGAAAGAAGGTCCATAGTCAAGTTCCCATATCTGCTCTATGTAACCATAATATGTGTCCTTTTTCCCATTGTTGTTTGTTGCATCAAAGCGGACACCACTGTTTTGGTTGGTGCTCTTTTTATCTTGGTCGGTCGTGTAAAATGTATTCCATTTATCTCGTACCCTTGAAAAGTCAATATAGTCGACGATGGTGCTTTGGCCAACAAGTATAGCTGTTCTTCAACAGTGTTGTCATTAATGAGACGTGTTTGCAACCACCCGCTGAAAGTATTCATGTGTTCTTTTTCAATCGATTCTTCAGGCTGCTCTGGGCATTTAGAGCGTAAACTATTCATGTGTTCCTGGATATACGGAGCCACCAAGATGGAATTATGTAGAACTGTGTAGTGTGCTTGATTGAAAGAATCCCAGTCCTTACACATTATTGCTTTCTTTCCTAGCGTGCCTATTCCACGCAGTCTCCCCTCATGGCGCGATTGAGGAACACCGATCGGCTTAAGGTCAGGAATAAAGTCAACACAAAACTCAATTACCTCCTCTGTTCCATAGCCCTTGGAGATGCTTCCTTCTGGCCTAGCACGGTTATGAACGTATTTCTTTAAGACTCCCATGAACCTCTCAAAGGGGAACATGTTGTGTAGAAATACAGGACCGAGAACGTTAATCTCTTCGACTAGGTGAACTATGAGGTGCGTCATAATATTGAAGAAGGATGGTGGGAACACCAACTCGAAGCTGACAAGACATTGGACCACATCCTTCTGTAAACCTGGTAGAGTTAATGGATTGATCACCTTCTGAGAAATTGCATTGAGAAATGCACATATCTTCACAATGGGTACTCGAACATTTTCCGGTAGAAGCCCCCTCAATGCAATCGGAAGTAATTGTGTCATAATCACGTGGCAGTCATGAGACTTTAGGTTCTGGAACTTTTTCTCTGCCATGTTTATTATTCCCTTTATATTCGACGAGAAACCAGACGGGACCTTGATACTGCTCAGGACTTCAAAAAAGATCTCCTTCTCTTCTTTGGTAAGAGTGTAGCTGGCAAGATCTTGATACTTATCTGGATTCAGGTGGTCGTCTCGTTCGCGCATACGTTGGTAGTCATGCCGTGATTCCGGTGTATCTTTTGTTTTCCCATACACGCCCAAGAAGCTTAGTAGGTTCACACACAGATTTTTTGTCACGTGCATCATGTCGATTACAGAGCGAACCTCCAGTATTTTCCAATAGGGTAGCTCCCAAAATATAGAGCACTTCTTCCATATGGGTACGTGTCCATCAGCGTCATTCGAAACAGATAGACTGCCAGGACCCTTTCCAAAGATTACTTTTAAGTCCTTGACCATGTCATATATAACATCACCATTAGGTAATTTAGGATTCGTCCGATGATCTGGCTCACCTTTGAAATGCTTGCCTTTCTTTCTTACGGCATGCCCTTTTGTAAGAAATCGCCGATGCCCCAGGTACACATTCTTGTTTCCCAAATGTATACTTTCAGTCTCACCTAAACAGTGCGTGCATGCATTGTATCCCTTGTTTGACTGTCCTGAAATGTTACTAAGAGCAGGCCAATCATTGATGGTTACAAACAGCAACGCTCGTAGGTCAAATTCCTTTTGTTCGTGCTCATCCCACATAGGTACACCTTCGTCACGCCACAACTGTAAAAGTTCTTCAACCAATGGCCTCAGGTACACATCAATGTCGTTGCCGGGTTGCTTCGGGCCTTGGATGAGCACTGGCATCATAATAAACTTCCGCTTCATGCACAACCAAGGAGGAAGGTTATAGATACACAGAGTCACAGGCCAGGTGCTATGACTGGAGCTTTGCTCCCCGAAAGGATTAAAGCCATCTGTACTTAGCCCAAATCTTAAGTTCCTTGCGTCAGCTGCAAATTCCGGGAACTCCCTGTCGATTTTTCTCCACTGCGACCCATCGGCGGGGTGTCTCAGCATCAGGTCTTTCTTACGGTCTTCTTTGTGCCATCGTAACAACTTTGCATGCTCTTTGTTTTGGAACAAACGTTTCAACCGTGGTATTATAGGAGCATACCACATCACCTTGGCAGGAACCCTCTTCCTGGGGCACGGCTCACCCTCAACATCACCAGGGTCATCTCGCCTTATCTTATACCGCAATGCACCGCATACCGGGCATGCATTCAAATTCTCGTACTCCTCACCACGGTAGAGGATGCAGTCATTGATGCATGCATGTATCTTCTGCACCTCTAATCCTAGAGGGCAGACAACCTTCTTTGCTTCGTACGTACTGGGGGTAATACGTTATCCCTTGGAAGCATCTTCTTTATTATTTTCAGCAATTTTTCAAATCCCTTGTCAGATGTACCATTCTCTGCCTTCCATTGCAGCAATTCCAGTGTGGTACCAAGCTTTTTCTGGCCATCTTCGCAAGTTGGGTACAACAATTTCTTGTGATCCTCTAACATGCTCTCCAACTTCAACCTCTCGTTTTCACTTCCGCTGTTTATCTGTGCATCAAGAATGGCCCGACCAAAATCATCATCGTGCTCATCAATGCTAAATGGGCTCTTCTTCAGCTTCGTCTTCCCCCATTGCAGTATCACCGTCTTCGGTGAACGTAGGATAGTTGTCATTATCCTCTTCTTCTTCATTTTCTTCCATTATAACCCCTCTTTCTCCGTGCTTGGTCCAACAATTATAACCGGACATGAAACCATGCTGCAACAGGTGGACGTGAATGGTTTTTGAGGTAGAGTAATCCTGCGTATTCTTGCAGACGCTACATGGACAAGAAATAAAACCATTCGACGGCTTGTTTTTCTCAGCCACACGGAGAAAACTATGCATGCCATTAATATAGTCGGGACATCGTCGGTCACTGTACATCCATTGCCGGCTCATCTGCATTATATAAATATATCAAAAACTATTGCACTACATCATGAATATATAATAGTGACCAAATTAATTAATACAAGTTCATCACATTAAAACCAAAGTAAAGTAATTGTAATGCATAGTCCTCATAAAACATACATTAATTGAAACTAACATACAACTATCTAAAGAATTTAAATCCAACACCAAATGCGATCAAAATCGCAACTAAGGTAATTACTGAACCAACAACATAATGATACCAAGCCTCTTGACTAATGGCATATTTTCTAATCTTTTTAATCTTCAAGCGCATTGCATCCATCTTGATCTCGTGAGCATCGACGACATCGGCAAGCTTGAACTCGTGTTCATCGATGATGTCGGCAAGCTTGAACTCCAATTTCATCTTCTCTTCTAGGCATTGGAGACGAAGATCTTCACTTCTTTTCAATTTTGATTTCAAATCATTGTTTTCTTTTACAAAAAACTCGACAATAGGGTCGGTTGGAATTTCCGGTTCAACTACCTCCTAGATAAAAGTGTCTATGTCAAGTTGGTAGGTATAGTTGTTATAAACACGAAATGAAACAAATAGTTATGAAAATATACCACATCCGAATCATAGACCGGACGAGGGCCGACGGGGGCAGATATCAAAACCATGACACTATACATATAAAAAAACATAAGAAAATTATACAAGAAATAAATATGCTTTTAAATCATACAAGTAATTTTTCTTAAAATAAAAGATAAAGAAAAAAGGCTCACCGAGGTGGTGCCGGTGACGGGACGACGCGGGCTATCGACGGCGGTGAGGACGGGACGACACTAAAATCCACAAATAATAAATTAATTTGAGCTCAAAATGCATATAAAAAATAAACTCTCTAACTTAGGCATTTCATCAAACACCTAGCTAGCACTACAAAAATGAAATGAGCTAAACTAGCAATGAAATGAGCTAAAGTTGCAACTTCGGAGGAAAGGATGATGTTGCTAACCTTTGAATAGATGGGGTGCCTTCAATCCTCACAAGTGGTGCAAAAAAATGGGGATTAACTTGAGTGAGGGAGAGGAAATGGAGGAGAAATGAGTGATGAACTCGAGCTCAAAATGGTGGTGGCCTCGGGTGGAAGATGATATATGCAGGGAAGACCTTTGGTCCCGGTTCCAGCCACGAACCGGGACCAAAGGGTCCCTGGCAGGGTCCCACGGCTGCGGCAGATGCCTGCCGCATGTGCTAACCCTTTGGTCCCGGTTCCAGCCACGAACCGGGACCAAAGGTCCAAATAGAACCGGGACCAATGCTCCCCGGCGCCCCGGCCGATGGAACCGGGACAAATGACCCCTTTAGTCGCGGTTCTTTATTGATCCGGGACAAATGGTCAAAACCAAAGCCCTATTTTCTACTAGTGAATTGGCTACCGACGAAAGCTTACTACTGACTTTCACCGCTTAGTAGAATTGCATTGTTTTGGGGTTATCACATGTAAGTATTATGGCTCGTTACTGATATCTTTCCGCTATAAGATCGGTTACTCGCTAAATTCTCCTCCTAAGACACATTTGTCTGGCCGTCAAAGGTGTTCGTACAACTGACGGGCAATCTTGTTTCCTTTAGTAGAGACCGAGTAACTGGTGATGCGCGATTAGCATTTTCACATTCTATTATGTGAATAACTAGGCAATGTTCTTGTTAATTGTTGACACGAAGCACCGTATTTATATGCTTCATTTACCATCTCTATTTTTGCTCATTGTTTCTCTAATTAATTGGGTTAACCTTCTACTTATTTAATGAGATGAGCTAAATCTGCCGTGTCTGTTTAAATTTTTTTTCCTTCATGTTGTATTGTACTATCCATCACATCTAAGGCATTTACATTTTAGAGCACATATAAAAGCAGAAAAATGCCTTCTTTTTTGTTTGGAGACATGAAACCTTTTAAATCCTCCCTTGATTTCAAAAATAAAACTTATGTTTTTATAAAGAGAAAATTAGCTCAGTTCAATCTCAAAGGTACATATTGGAGAATACCATCCAACGTAGGATGGCATGTTGGGCCACATGTCATTGACACATTAGACGGTATTTTGCAATGGATCACTTGGAATGTCGCAAGTCGCAACTGTAAAAAATGAGTAGTTAAGGTTCTAGACATTTGGGCTACATATAACCATATATCCACGGATCCACCTAGACTTATTACAAGATTTAATCAATAAGCTACATCATTCGCTTCAATGGTATGTTTCAGGAAAAGTCTATTCTCTGATTCGATATCTATCTAGGTGTATTTCAGTATTCTGGCACACATGTAGTAATATCTCGGGCACTGACCGAGTCATGCACATATGACATATCTATAGCAATCTGATTTATTCCCCGGTATCAGTTGAGCCCGATCGTGAAAGGGACGCCGGTTTGCGGCAGCCAAAAGTCCCCGAGCAACATGTTGCCGACAGTGAAGTTTCCGGCGTCCACGGTGCCGTTGAGCACATGGTACCCTGGCCAGTTGACCCTCCTGCTGGTGTCCGATCCAGGCCCGGAGTTGTCGTACTCGGCGTAGTACAGCGTGCTCAGCGCGAAGTCGCCGTCCCAGGGCATCCACCCTGCCGGGTCGACGAGGCCTCCCACGGCGGACTGCATGATCACCGTGCGCGAGTACAGCTTCCACGGCCGGCCGAGGTAGGTGGCCGTGGCGAACGCCGTGTTGGCGGCGAGCTCCGGCGCGGCCACGACGGAGCAGCCCTGGATGGTCGTGCCCGTGTTCTGGTTCGGGTCGGTGCGGCCCTGCGCCGTCACGGTGTTGCTCTGGCCGGCCAGGGGGAGCCGGTTGTGGAGGGTGCAGTCCTGGAACACGACGGCGGCGTTGCCGAAGACGTAGTCGACGGTGCCGTAGATGTCGCACGCGCGGTAGAACTGGCGGAGGGAGTGGGTGTAGAGCGTGTCCTGGTAGCCCTCGCAGCTGCACTGGTAGAACGTCGACAAGTCCGCGCCGCACCGGAGCGCCACCGCCTGGTGCTTCGCCGGGCCGGCTGTGTTGCGGAACGTCATGTTCACCGCGACGAACCCTTGCCCAAGCACAGCTGCATGCCGGATCTCAGAAGTTAGGACGTATACTAGTCAATTAATTAGAAATGTAAGGCAGCGCAGCACGTCCATTGGTTCGGTACACATTGTATTTGTATGGTCTTGCCAAATTTTTGGCACTTAAAGTTGGATGCATACTTATCTAAGAGTACATGATTTCGGGACGAGAGACTTCGCGCTATAGAGATAACTCACCAAACGTTGCGGAGTTGAAGGTCGTCCAGCCGTCCACCACGCTCCGGTTGCCGGTGATCACCGTCTGGCCGATGCCGTCACCGACCATCATGACATACTTCTTGTTCTTGGGCACCACCACATTCTCATCGTACACGCCCGCGGCCACGTATATGACAAAGTATCCGCTGCTGGCGCCAAGATTGCTCGGCGCCGCCGCCACGGCAGCCCCGACGGTCGTGTAGTTCCCTGCACCGCTCTGGTCCACTGTCACCGAGCTGACCACCGACACGGCCGCCTCGGTCCCTTCGATGGCCATCCTGCGCACCATCTCGTCATCGGTGGCGTCGAACAGCCCCCTCCGGTGGCCGGGCGGCTTCGTCGACGCCCTCGGCTTCTTCGCCTTGGGCTTGGGAGGCACCCACGCCCTGGTGAAGAGCGATAGCGAGATGCTGTACAGCTTGGTGCTGTTGGCCATCGGCACGGCGAGCCCGTTGCGCACAGACCACGCCGACGTGGTGGCCTGCAGGCCGTCGGCGCAGGTCTGCTGGTTAGTTAATATCGCCGACAGGAGCGTCTGCACGTCCTCGGCCTGCGGGTCGAGGAGCTTGTTGGTCGTGTTGAGAGTGGCGCCGGCGGCGGACAGGAAGTCGATGTTGAGCCCGGAGAGGAGCTGGCAGTCCTGCAGCGCGGCGACCGCGCCGGAGGAGAGGCCGCTGCCGCGGGCTAGATACCGGTTGACGAGGCCGAGGAACTTGTTGGCATTGGAGAGGGACTTGGCGGCGGAGAAGCGGCCGTACGTGTAGAGGTTGTTGGTGCCGTTCGCCGGGAGGACGGACCGGCAGAATGTGGGGTTCGTTGTCTGGTTGCACGCCGTGGACGGCGGCACCGGCGTGGCGGGCGGCGGATCGGAGCGGGCCAGGAAGAAGAATGAGAGCAGGAGGAAGGAGGAGAGCGTCTTGGCAGGGTGGAACGCTGTCATGTTTACTTTGGCGCGCAAAGTGTAATGAACAAGTGTGGACTGTGGAGGTGTATTGTCTGATCGTGCTTGAGTGGCGATCACGCTCTTTTATAGGCGTGTGATTAAGATAAAATCATATGGATATAGGGATTTTGCAAGGTTGGCTGGTCTGGGCCTCTGGGGTCTCTAAGAAACGCGTTTGGCCGATGACGGTGCAGAATTGACAAGAAGAAAAAATCTGCTGAAGTCAAACTGAATCCAATCGAGCTAGAGATGCATGTGATGCATTGCATGGGGAAGGCGACATTTGTGTGGTTTAGGTTGGTAGGATTCAAGTGTTTCTTCTTTTTACGATATTCAGCGTAAACTAAGGGCAACTTCAAGGCGAGTGAATAGAGAGAATATGGGGCATTTGCACCCACTTTTGGAAAAAGCATTGAAAACATTTTTAAAAAATATCAGAAAAATCTGAAAAAAAAGTACACGCATACGTCTCGCATAACATGTGCACGACACAAAGTTTCGTGAAAAATTTACTTTCTAGTTTTCCACCACAAAAAAGAGAAATTTTTGTGACTTACATAGAACATACATATGACATTTTTTTTGTCTTTTTCACACAAGTCAAGTAAAAAGTGGTTTCTTGACAAAACTTTTGGCGCACACATAAAAAATATAACATGTACGCGTGAACATTTTTTTCAGAATTTTTGCACATTGCGAAAATACATTTCCGAACCGGGTCCAAATGCCCCCATGTTCACCTTTTCATTTTTCCCAACTTCAAGGGACCCCCAAGAGAACTATCGAAAGCCTGGCCCTCGCCTCGCCCACCACGACATGGGAGGCGATTCCTCTGGAGCCCCCACTCCATGCAAATCCCTGGGGGAGTGGTTAGTGGTGGCGGCCCCCCTCCTACCTCCACCCTCTCCTCTCTCCTATCTCTCCTTCCTTCTCCCGAGCTCATTCGCTCCTGCCAATTAAAAAATTCAAAAAATGTAAAACAATTCAAAATATTCTGAAAGAAGTGGTATCAACCATATCTAAGTGTTCGTTGTATGTGCAAAGTTTCATGACGAAATGATATTTGTGGTGCTCTATGCTAGAAAAAACAAAATCAGTGCTCTAAAAAATACTTTAAATCTCATTTTAGCCACTAATTTGTTGTTTCGTATAAAGCATCACAAATATTATTTCATCACATAACTTTGCCCATATGTAGAACACTTGTATATGTTTAGTGCCACTTTTTCAGAATTTTTTGAAATGTTTTACTTTTTTCTGAAATTTTAAATCGGGCAGGAGCATATGAGGATCGGGAGCTATTCTCAATTTCCGCTGATGTGTCTGATTAATATATGTATGGAGTTCTTTCTGAAATAAATCTAGTTTGTGACATAAACATTGAAATTTTACTGAATTTTTAGGAGCTTATCACAATTGCCAATGTTTCTCTAAATTTAGAAACATTTCTTTTTTTTCCATCAATTTGGAATCTATACGGTCTCCTAACACAACCAGGACCATGTCTCTTCCTCAACCCACCACGTGTTTGACGGCTTTTATTGGATTTGATTGATGCGCGCCGTCAAAAACCACTAAACCCATTTCCTTACCGTAAAGCTGAACCAAACGACTCGAGCGACTAAATAATTCGCCCACTGCATGCGCCATGGCCGACTCCACTGGTGCTGATCAAGGCACCACAAGATCATGTAAGACTTGGGGGTTTTACAGCCACACGTATCACATTTCTGTGGTATTGCCCTATGAGTCGTGCGTTCCACGCAGTTAGGCAACCACTAAGCAAAATATGCTTGAAGCCCTAATGGATCTAGCGTTCGGCCGGTGGCTAACTAACTCGTACGTAGTATACCTAATTACTCACAAACTACTAGCACTGATCGATGATGATGTTAGTCAAATCCTTCTGGAGGAGAGGAGACCTGCTGAATTAAGTTGTGGATGTGAAGCCTCCATACGTAAGTCTCGTCCATGACAAAGATGTCAAGCTCGATAAGGCTGTCCATAGGAAGCTGCGACAGCTTGTGTGGAAAAGGAAACGAAAAACATCCTACCAAGTACCAACTCGTCAAGCTACAAAAGGATATCAAATTGAATTATGTCTTCTCAACGGTGTGAAACAAGATTTTGGTCCTACTTTCTACGTAGCTGTTTGTGGATTCAAGTTGCTCCCGTATTCGTGATAGCAAAATGGGAGAAGTGGGAGTCAGCATATTAGAGAGGCATCAAGAAATTTGTGAATCCAGTTCTTTGGCCAATAGGAATCTTTGAGTGCAACGTCAATTGAAATGTGGTTTGGTGAAGATGACCATTGCAATCCCCCTCACTCGCGAGGCGACACACCGACCACCGCGCAAGCAATAAAGTGGCGCTCCTTCCTGCCGAGGTTCGTGATCGGGGCACCGGCTGGTAGTTGCAGATCCAGGTTTTGAGCCCTAGCTGGGGATAGCTCCGACGATGACGAAGGGGAGCCCTTGGAAGTGGAGTCGGACGTCGCATCCTCCCTAGATACAGATCTGGCCCGTCTCTACATGCTCTCGAGGAATTCCTGGACCCTGCTTCGGAACTAGTTCGTCCTCATCGTGCACGTGCGTCCTCTTGTGGCAGATCGTCTTTCGCTTCGGGGGGACGTGGGTCGCGCTTTAGCCAGGGTAGGCTCAATGGCCGTCCATTCCTCTGGCTCGCACCATCCCCGTGCCCACCGCTCGTCCATTGTGTGTGGTGTGGCTGCAGGTGGCCATGGTGGCCCCGACATATTCCTTTCCACCGTTGGTACCAGAGGTGGTGCCGCCGCCACCAGGTGGGGAGAAGGTGTCCCAGGATTCCTCTATTGGATCCCTCGGGGGCTGGGGGCGGCCCATGGTAGGGTGGGCCCTACCCAAGCATAGGTGTGTCTAGTGTTGTCTCGCCCTAAAAAGACGAAGGTAGTGACAAATGGTACGACCGCCATTACTAGTGTGCTCATACCATAGGTCATTAAATCAAATATCGCATCAAATTTGAACATCGTTTCTTTTGAGATAATTATTTCTGCATTAGGAAGGTGTTTATGATGTCCAGTTAGTGCATTTCCTTCCATAAAGCATGTATTTTCCAAAGAACGCTTTATACACCATAGTTTTAGAGATCGTGATAAAATCAAGCAAAAAGGCAAGCAAGCACAATAAAAATACTGAAAATCATATGCCTACAGTGCAAAAACACTCCGAAAAGACATAACGTAGATCCACTCATAAGATAACCTAAGAGGTGAATAGGTTTCTACGGATTTTACTTTTCTTTTCACTAATTTAGTTTCTTGCCGATAGAATAAAGGTAGCCTAATGCAACTTGATGAACAACCTATATGAAAGTGCATGGTTGCCCCCATATGTGGTTTTGGTAATTAATGACAATCTCTATGGACTAATGTTTGTATTGAGCTATATTTGTAGGTGTGTCCATTTGCATTGTTTGATCTCCATTTGTTGGAATCAAGGCTAAGGGAAGAAAAGTTTGTGTTGATCAAGGCTAAGTGCGTGTTGATCAACACTCAAGTCCAAGTGAAGATGTGCCGAAGAGTGCTTTCCCCATCTTGGTGTATGGGGGAGCGTCATGCGTTTCTTCAACAAGCGAAGCGCAATCAAGAAAGGTGGTGCGTCTTGAGGAGATGAAGTTCGTCTTCATCGACCTCAAGTGGATTAATGCGCAAGGCAAAGGTATGATCTTGATAGGGTTTCTATTTTACCGGTCTCATGATGTTTAGTGAGAGACCGGATTATAGGGTAGATAACCGTACTATCAAGAGGGGCTCTCGACCGAGTATCGTGATCGTATCGTTGTAGAGAGCACAAAACTTTGCATCCATGCAATCATCTTTATTGGTTCTTATTTGTCTCTTATCATGGTGTGGTCTTGGTTCTTGTCGTGCTTGTCATGACAAGGCTAAGTTCACCGAAAACGGTTTTCATATGCGTCTTCTATTGCGGTTTTGGTATTGGAGAGTTTGCCGGTTCATCCGTGCGGAAGATTTATCTCTTCCATTTCTTTGCAAAATCTCCATTGCTTGCTTGCCGTTTTCAAAGGTTGCATTTGTCGTCCTCTTTTCAACAAATTTGGTTTCATGTCATTTGGACTTCATTTGCAAAAGATATTTCATTTCCGGTTTGCGAAATAGAGGTTGATCCTTTCCCCTTTGTTTTTATAATATCTTGTTGGACTATGATGTTTCTCTACATAATCTTGTTGTGCTCGATGTGACGATTCCAACGAGTCCAAGATTATCGAAAACGGAGTTCATTTGCAAAAGTTATGGGGTTCTGTTTTCACTGTTTGGATCTGGCCCGGAGATGGTCCGGAGTCTCCGGTCACACCGGAGTCTCCGCCCCAAAGGACCCGGAGTCTCCGGTCACCTGTGTTTCGCTGCCAAATGCCTTTTTGTGGTGCGCTACTGGGCTGGGTCCGGAGGCACCCCGGAGATGGTCCGGAGTCTTCGGTCACACCGGAGTCTCCGCCCCAAAGGACTCGGAGTCTCCGGTCACCTGTGTTTTGCTGCCAAATGCCTTTTTGTGGTGCGCTACTGGACTGGGTCTGGAGGCACCCCGGAGATGGTCCGGAGTCTCCGGCCCAAGGGACCCGGAATCTCCGGCCTCATGTTTTCTCAGCTCTTTTGCATCTTTGTGGTGCAGTACTGGATAGGGGTCCGGAACATCCCCGGAGAGTGTCCAGAGTCTCCGGCCCTCTGGACCGGAATCTCCGGCCTGTCCCGATGATCCAGTATGCCCGGAGCCTGGCCGGAATGTCCGGCCCAGACCGGAGTCTCCGACCCACTTACACCGGAGTCTCCGGCCTGAGAAGGCTGTAACGGCTAGTTTTGGGGGGTCTATAAATAACCTCCTTCTTCCCCAAGAGCTGGCTGCTCACTTTTGCTCAGCTCATTCCCTCTCTCCTCCATTGTTGCAAACCTTGTGAGCTTGTTTCCTCTCAATCCCTCTAATGATTCTTGCCCAAATTTAGGGATTCAAGAGAGGAGATCTAGATCTACCATTCCACCAATCAAATTCTACTCTAAGTGAGGGGAACCTAGTGGATCTAGATTTTAGGGTTGCTTTGTGTTCACCCCCCTTGTTCTTCCTCCTAAATCCCTCCATAGCATTAGTTGCTTTGGTTGGATTTTAGAGAGAAGTACTTGACCAATTTGTGTGTTCTTGCCTCTTGCATTTGTTGCATCGGGCTGTGCTCTCCACGAAGATTCGTGGGATCGAAGTTGAGAAGCTTTTTACTCTTGCGTGCATTGTGATCCCAAGTGCTTGTGCCTCTTGGGTGGATTGTGTACCCTAGACGGTTGGAGGTGCCGCGAAGACTTCGAGTTGTGAAGCTTCGGTGCGATTTGGGAGCCCCCAATTTAGTTGTGGGTGTGTGCCCCAAGAAAGTTGTAAAGGCTCCAGATTTCGCCTCGAAGGATTCCGATAGTGGAAGGTGAACCAAACCCTTGGGTGCGGTTCATCGGAGAATAGGGTGAGGCCTTTGTGGCATCTTGAGTAGGCCTCTTGTGGCGAGCTCACACCCCTCCAATGAGACATACTCCCTTAACAAGGAAGAACTCGGGAATACATCCTTGTCTTCGCGTGCCTCGGTTATTTCTATACCCGCGAGTCTTTTACTTATGCAATTTACATTGTGATAGCCTTCGTGCTTGAAGTTTATATCTTGCTATCACCTTGTTGCTTGCCTTTCTTAGCATAAGTTGTTGGTGCACATAGGAAACCTAGTAATTTAGTTTGTTGGCTTGTTAATTTAAACACATAGTTTTATTCCACAATTATCAAGCCTTAAATTGAAAAAGTGTAATCGCCTATTCACCCCCCCCTTTAGGCGACATCTCGGCATAGTTTGTTCTTTCACTATATGATGACAAATATACTTCAATCAGTATGCCACAATGATAAACACAAATGAAAGACTTTGGCCAAAAATAATCAAGACACATTGAAAAGAAGATGTATCTCGATGATTATTTCCTTGGGGGGAAGTTAGGTCACCCATGTGGAGGTGTGGGTTACCACGAAGAACCCCCGAATACTATAAAAGCTCTCTTTCTTCTCTTTGATCCTACTCCATGAAGTAGGAGCTAAATCGCTAGTTATAGGCCTTAATGTGACCTCCAAAACCTCACAACCTGTCCTAGAGCACAAATCCACAACCCAATAGCTTCCGACAACCTAGACCGCATAGGGTTTCCAGATAAACCAAATAATAGAAAGTAACTTGAAAACTCAAGGGGTGTCATGATTTGGCTTGGTGAAAACATAGATTTGGATCTCCCCTCTTATTCCTCAAAGGGGTTTGAATTTGGGTGCAAAATTTACATGTCAAGCTTTTCAAGTGCTCAACAATGGATAAGAGAGAAATGGAAATGGTTGTGTATTAGTTCAGTAAAGGATACATCTTCGAAGAAGAAGAGGCGGCTTTAATAGGTCCACTCAAAATCTAGTCGTCTGCAGCAGTTCATACATTCAGATTCAGTTCAGAATTCTTAGTTGTATTCTGGGCGGTTCGTAATATTCCAGATGGAATCAAAACTGACTCGGTGAGCAACAAAACCTTTTGTTTCTGTACATAATCATACGAGATTCTTACCGAAGTGTTGATTCTCTAAATTACATCTAAGGCCTGCAAGTGTTATAAGAGAAATTGATCTTTCCTGGAGAAACTAGATTGGCATGGCCTTCCCCTCTCGCGATGGGGGGGATGTTTCGGCATTTCTGGTGGTGGTATTGTTCGAGTACAGATCGAGGCGCTTGATTCCTTCTTGGTAAAATCTCAGAATATCTCTCAATCTATGTACTATGTTTTTGCTGTAAAATATCCTCCCGGCACCTTCAGGTTTTACGCCCATGTGAAAATCTAAGGCCTCGGTGGGCGAGAATGATCACCTACAAGAATTCTAACTAGTGGAGGTGGACCTTCCATGATAAATGCGGTGGAACATGAGGCCTCCGATGAGGAGCAGGAGGCCACCGCTCTTATGTCACTGCATCCATCTTCTAAGTCACTACTCTTCGGTGGGACCAGAAGGACGTGTATTCTGGGTACCATTTCTCACTTCAGGGTTATGATGAGGTGGCAAAAAACTACTAGTCAGATCATCGTTCCCAAGTTTTATTTTATAAACTTGTGTTTGGTATTGTTTTATAACTTTGTAGTTGTGGATTAGAACTATGCTAAAGTTATGTTATTTCATCTATGTTGTAAAGTTATGTATAGTATAGTGTTTGAACTTTGGTATTGTAAAACTATGTTGTAGTTTAAATTTATGTCATTTCCCGCTCAAACATAGAAGAATAGGAGGGCCAAAAAATGCCAAACACCAGATTTATAGACTCATTTATTCCTGGTCTAAAAAAATCTGGATATAGTAAGAGGAGTGTGTAGTTTTGGAGGCTCAAATTTTAGGGTGTTTGAGAAACACTCATCAAGACACACTCTACAATGCTCTAACATATTACGGCTTGACACGTCATGGGGTCCCTTCTTACCAATTTCTTAGAGCATAAAGTAGTGTTGTGCATTTTCACGGTGCCCCTAAATGGTGGGCACCCATGGGCATGATCGAATTTTCGACAACCACCAACGGGTGCCTTTTGTGATCGCCCCCCCCCCCCCCCCCCGCACCACCTTGCCACCCCACCCAGACGAAATCCCCTCCTATGTTGGCCCTCTAAGGCCCCATAACATCCCTCTAAGCCTACTCACCTCCTTTTTCTCCAGCGCGAGCGACCCACACCCTAAACCTAAGTTTGGCAACAATGATCTCGCACCCCATCTCGCCACAGCCAGCTGTGTCGGCCCCATCACCGTCACAATGTGTTGTAGCCTTCTACACCATTTAAAGCCGTTGCGTCGTCGGCTCGGGCTCGGGCTCCGGCAGGGTTTCCGCATGGCCGCGCACATCCGTCTCTCTTAGCTTCTCTCGATCTCACCATCGAGCTTGGCAATGTCGGTGGGGGAGAAGAGAGGAGGCGAGGCAAGGAAGAAGAGGAACAATGAGACGAGGTGGGGAGGCAACATGGTATAATAATCGGGTGGTTGTGGGCCCCATGTTGGGCCGCACAAGTGGTCAGGACGCACCGTGCCCACGGCCACCAATGTAGGAGGCGGTTTTGTGGTTTTAGTTATGTTATTCATGGTATTGTGATGTACCATATTTGGTAATTCATATGTATTGAACAATTTAGTTCTATCCAATATATGTAACAAGCCGGTGAAAGGATCGTATGGGCACCTAGAGGGGGGGTGAATAGGTGCTACACCAATTTTTAATCTTTTCAATTTAAGGCTTAACACAAAGGTAAATTATCTAGATATGCAACTACGGTGAATTTACCTATATGAGAAGAAGCTAAACAACTAGGCAATTAACGATACAAGTAAAGGCTACAAAGGGGAAGAGGTAACCGAAAGGGGAAGCAAACGGAGACAAGGGTGTATTCCCGAGTTCCTCCTTGTTAAGGGAGTACGTCTCATTGGAGGGGTGTGAGTTCGCCACAAAGGCCTACTCAACGCCACGAAGGCCTCACCCTATTCTCCGATGAACTTTGCCACAAAGGCTTGGTTCACCTTCCACTATTCGGAGTCCTTCAAGGTGGAATCCGGGGCCCTTACACGGTTCTTGGGCACACACCCACAACTGAATTGGGGGCTCCCAAATCAACAACACTGTCACAAATACAACAACAAATGAGAACAAGAATCTAGGGTAACACAAAGCTAACCCTAGAAACAAGAATCCTCGAGTGAACGAGGGGGAAATGAAGAACGGCTTGGTGAAGATGTAGATCCGGGTCTTCTCCTTCAATCCTCCGAAGATCAACGCGTTTGGACGGAGGAATTGGGAGATCTTGTGATTTTGAGCTCTCAAATATTAGGGTTCATAAATGTTGGACGAGCTGGCTGGTCTGAGGTAGGTGGAGGGGTATTTATACCCCTCTGCAAATTATAACCGTTGGGGATCACTTATGCCGGAGACTCCGGCCTAAGAGGGCCGGAAACTCCGGTTCTGGCCGGAGACTCCGGTCTCCTTCCAAGGTTCCTCCGGACAGACACCAGCGGCTCCCCACACCTTGCACGCTTGATCGAAGGGTCGGAGACTCCGGTCAGGGAGACCGGAGACTCCGGTGCAGCCGGATACTTCGCACCCGGGCGGAGACTTGTCGAGGACGCTGGGCTGGCCGGAGACTCCGGTCCTGCGAGCCGGACACTCCGGCCTCCCCGGAGACTCCGGGCTTCCTCTGAGCACCCTCCGGACAGGCACCAGAGGCGCACCACACAAACTGGCGAAGGGCAGGAAAATCCAGGGGCCGGAGACTTCGGCTTGGCAAGCCGGAAACTCCGGCCAAGAGATTTCCTGCAGCAAGAAAACTTTGCCATTTCTTCATTTTTTGGTGAATGATGCTAGGGGAAAAGTAAGTCAAAAATCCTGCAACACTTAGCATCATATTAGATAATCATTAGTGTTGTTAACTAACACACAAAACTAATAGGGGTTAGGAAATGTTCTTTCAGCCGGAATAAATCCCACATGTTTCCTATGAAAAGAATCCCTACCAAAAGTTGCAGGCGTTATTCCTAAGTTAGCCATTTTTTCTTGGAACATTCATTTCCTTCGTTAGGTGGATTAATAATTCACATTGAATCCCCCGAAGCCCCGGTCTTTTTCTATGGCGCACACTAGGCGTAGGTTGACCTACAAAAGTACAAAAAATAGTCCCCTCCAAAGCCGTCGGATCGTCATCCAATGGCTAAAATCGATTGTAGTCTGATTTTTGCATTTTAGTCCCTCAATTTTAGAAAATCAACCGATACTACAGAGCACCTCCAGTTAAACGAAAGGGTATATTGCGTTGTCACTGACCTTGCCGATATATACCGCAAGAATGCAGGTGTGGTGACCTACCCTAGTATTGCAAGAAAATTCCGAGTATTGAAACAAAATCCCTCAACCAATGTACAAAAAATATACTATTACAACAAATCGTCGCAACATTTTAAGAAAAATAATGCTAAAAAGTGGTTGAAAACAAAGAAAAATCTATGTATTTCTTTGAAACAAAAATCATCAATAATTTCAAGTAAAACTCACAAATCGATTATAACAAAAAAAATGTGTTTGTAGCAATTAAAAGTATTTAAGCAACAAGCGTTTTGCTACGAGTCACAAAAACACAAAAAATTACAACAAAAAACATGTGTTTGTAGAATTTTGAAATAGCACGTAAAGATCATCAAAAAATCTGGAAAATGCACAAACTTGTGTCAAAACAAGCAGAAAATTCTTGCAACATGTTCCGTTGTGATTTCGCAACAAAAAATATATGAGTTTGTTGTAATTTGAAAGTACGTATGCAACATCAAAAAATCAGGGAAAATACAACTTGTAGTAAACGACCAGAAAAATTGCAACAAATCACGTTTGTTCACAACAAAACTCGTGCGAATTTGTTACTAGCATAAAAGACGTACACACCAATGAAAAAATCACGAAAAAAATTAGGAAGCAGATAGTGGCGCAGCTAGCTTTGGGCTGTTAGACCTCATTCAAGCGCGGGCCGAAATGCGCGTGCTTGCTATTGGACTCCTTGTAGACGCGGAAGATGGGCCGAGACTAGTGTCGAGGACGCGCGACGCCCCGGATGACGGGTGGTGCTTTTTGCCGCCTTCAGCGGCAAAACGTTGTTTCGCCGCGCACCCCGCGCGCTTGGGCTGCTCTGCTGGGCTGCGGCCCATCAGGGCATAAGGTAGGTATTTTCATTTTTTTCTCATTTCTGTTTTTTCTTTCTTTTTTCTGTTTCTAAAATCTGAAATGTTTTAAAAATATCTAAATATTTTTTTAAACTGAACATTTTCAAAAATAAATATTTTTAAACATGAACATTTTCAAAAATTAAACATTTTTATTTTGAACACTTTTTAAAAAATAAAAAATTATAATTATTTATTTTCAGAATCTACTTTTTAAATTTAAAATAATTTTCAAATATGAGTTTTTAATCTGAATAGTTTTTGAATGTGAACATTTTTAAATCTGAACAGTTTTCGAATTTGAATATTTTTTAAATACGAACTTTTTTAAATGAATATTTTCAAAAGCAGATACAATTTTAAATGTTTTTTAAATTTAAAGAATTTTTAGGATTGAACATTCTTAATCTGAACAGTTTTTGAATTTGAACATTTTTAAAATCTGAACATTTATTAAAATGAATATTTTCAAAAGTATATACAATTTATTAAAAGTTTTGAAATCAAAATAATTTTTGAATTTGAAACCTTTTCAATCTGAAGAGTTTTTGAATTTTGAACATTTTCAAATCTGAACAGTTTTTGAATTTGAATATTTCCACATCTGAACAGATTTTAAATTTGAACATTTTCAAATCTGAACAGTTTTTCAATTTAAACATTTTTTTCAATCTGAACATTTTAAAAATGAGTATTTTCAAATCATGTATAATTTTTAAAATTAAAATAAAACAAAAAATAATAATAATAAAGAAACGAAAATAAAAAGAAACCAAAAAAAAAATAACAAGTGACGAAAATAAAAAGAAACCAAAATAGAATAAAAAACGAAATTAAACATGAACAATTTTTAAATTTGAACATTTTTTATTTTTGAACATTTTTTTTAAACAAGTTAAACAAACATTTTTAGAATTTAAATATTTTCAAAATATATTTTTTAATTTAAAAAATTTCCGGATATGAACAGTTTTTGAATTTGAACATTTCAAATCTGAACAGTTATTGAATTTGAACATTTTTAAATCTGAACATTTTTTTCAAAAATATTTCAAAATCATATACATTTTTTAAAAAATGAATATTTTTTAGACTTGAACATTTTAAAAAATAAATATTTTTTACTTTTGAACATTTCCAAAATCTAAAGAATTTTTAATTTTAAACATTTCCAAAATATTTTCGAAATCATATGAAAGTAAAAAAAACAAACGAAAAGAAATATAAAAAAATAGAGAAGAAAAAGAAAAGAAAACAGAAAAGAAAAAGGAAAGAAAAGAAAAGAAAAAAGAATAAAAAAGAATGAAAAAAGGAAAAGCATTAATGGGCCAGCCGAAAAAAAAACTATAAGTGGGCCGGCCCGTTGCGGCTAAGGGGTGCGTGGCGAGACTTAGTTTTTGCCGCAAGGGGCGGCAAATAGGAATTGGCCCGGATGACCGATCTTTTCCTCATGTATGTCGACCGATCGATCGGGAGTGGAGTGGTCCTACCGCCGCCGTCCCGTCGAAGTAAAAAACGGCCTCCCCTTTCCTTCCTTCTTCCCCATCTCCGGACTATTCTTATTCTTTCCCCCAAGCGCCTCGCCTCCTCTCCGACCCAGCCCGAACCAGGAGCTAGCCATGGAGTCCAGCGCCAGCGGGCTGGAGGCCGCGAACGCCGGGATCGAGGGGACCGCCGACCCCTGCAGCTCCGCCGGCAGCGACTACCGGCTCTCTGTGCACCAGATCGTCGGCGGCGGGAAAGGTACCACAACTACTCTTCTACTTCCGAACTCCCAACTCCTGCTAAGTTCGGCGTGACTTGCTGTTACGCGAATTGGACGCCGTGAGGCGGATGCGTCAGGTTGTCACGAGGGTTGTGAACTTGCGATGTCCCCCTTGATTAAATCATGATACGGTGATGGTGGTTGCGCAAGTCGTGTCAGGGTTCAGTAAAGGTGGTTGACCTCTTGGCTTTTACTTCCTAGGATAGTAGAAGAAACTTGCGTGAATGCGAGCAAGGCTGGGTGTAGTTCGTCGGTTCAGGTTGTTGCACTTCGGTTTCAGAAACCGCGTGCTAGGATGCGATTGTGCACGTCATAAAGTTTTGGTTCGAATCCTAGCTGATGGTTACCTATGACTATAATTCTATCAAACATGACATGGAGGCCACCTGTACTGTACATGTTGACTTGAATCATATGGTTTCGAATCCTAGCTGATGGATGTTGTTAATATATTTTATCATTTTAAATTGTTTTCTGCAATGTGTTGTGTTAGTATCAATGCGGTGAGAGACCAATCATTAGGAGTACTAGCCTGTCATACTGCAATCTGCTAGCTAAATAATTGCTACACTTATCTCGGATGATTCGCATTTATCTTATCATATGATGCAATTATTCGCTCAGCTTAACATCAAGAGTACTGTTTTCAATATTTTTCTTCTGCACTGGTAATCATAAAGTTGATAATATACATGTATAGCTTCATTTCTGTTTGAAGTTTACCGGTGGTGTGACTTTACCTTTTGTATGCCTCCAAGTACAGTTGGCCTTACATTTCTCTTGCTCATGATTCAAGATGTTCTTCCTATCTTTCAGCTGCCGATATCATCCTGTGGAAGTGTAGACGTGCTACAGTTGGTGTTATATTTGGTGCTACCATCGCATGGTGGTTGTTTGAGAAGTCTGAGCTGTCATTCTTGACTATCTGCTGTGATGTGCTGCTCATTTTAATAGTCGCACAGTTCATATTTGTTAAAACATCTGGCTTGCTAAATAAGTAAGAAACCTATATCGCAGCTTTCATGTTCTTACATATTTTGACAGAGGTGCATCTATATATTTCTTATCGGTTAATTATTGTAGGCAACCTAGGCCACTGCCAGAGTTAGTTCTATCAGAGGAGATGGTTAATAATGCTGCGGGCCTCATTTCGTGTTAACGTTAACAACATGCTGATGATTGCACATGACATTACTCTTGGCAAGGACTTCCGGCTATTTTTCCAGGTTTGCTACCATCCCATTGTCTCTCTTTGTTGATTACATGAGATCACTATGATTGCTGACCAATGAAATTTCTTCACAGGTTGTGTCTATCCTTTGGTTGCTATCTGTTATTGGCAATTTCTACTCTTCTGTAACTCTTGCTTATATAGGTATGTTATGTAACCATCTCATTGTTGAATCCCACTTAGAGACAGACATGTAGGGACATATAGTACCAAGGAACTTGCAGGACCATGTATCTGTTTGTCTACAGCTCGTCCTTTGTATAGAGTTCAATGCTAATTTACAGTGTGGATGACAGGAACCATTGCTTTGGTCACAGTACCTGCACTATACCATAAACACCAGGAGCATGTTGATAGGTACGCTGGGATGGTCCACCGGAATTTCTCAAGGCATTACAAGATAGTTGACGAAAATGTGATAAGCAGACTACCCAGGAGCTTATCAGAGACAAAGACGACTGATCTTCTCAAACTGTGACGCTTGTCATGTTTCCCCATCACATATTAACAAATGCCGAATTTCGTTTTCAGCTTACATCGTATTTCTACGTCGTAGGTGCATGAAGTAGGAATTTTAGATGAGTGAAAGCAACGCTTAATGTAGCTACCATTTCAATGTACTCTTGATTAATAAGTTGAAACCGAAAAGATATGTAGAAGATCGCAGCATCTCATCCATTATCTTTAGCATCCTCTGTATATAGTAGCTGGTCCTACGTGTGACCCTTTTGGTTTGTTTTGAAGGAATGTGAGCTTGCATGTTCTTAAAATTAAGAGCACGCAGCAGTGTCCATGGAGAAGAGAACTGGAGTTTGTTACTTACATCATACCGACCTGTTTCCTGGCGTCTATACCTGTTCAAGTTTGTGTGATAGCAACAGGCAACACGTACTGGAAAGGGTCTGGAATACGATTATATCTGTGCAAGTTTGTGTAACAGCACAAGCAACAAAGGCACTAATACCGCTAGGACTATCACTTGTCAGGCATCTTATTATTCATATGAAAATGTAGTATGATGAACGGTAAAATCTCATTCAGGGCTCTCATTAAGCATAGCCATCCACCCAACTCTCTTTCAGACAAACACATTCAAACGTGTCATGCATATATCATAGTCAACTGACTCCACTAGCCATATTTCATAATGGCTGACATGAGCCATATTCACACCATGGTCATTCATTTCTCAATTGCGTCAGCATCTCTTGTGCAGTCTCACGCCAAACATGGTAGAGCTCATCCGAAAACAGAACAAAATGCACCTGCAATCACAAGTGGTTTTACGAGTTTAATCGACATAGATGACAACACTAGAAACAGGATAAATGAAAAAAAAACTTTATATTTTCTAAACTGGGCTAACCAGTGAGGCTAGAATACAACTGTAAGGCAAACTAGTTGTTATAATGGATGTCCAATTTAATTATTTTTGTGCAAAACGGCACAATGGATGTCCAAATTTATTATTTTACTGTAAAACAACATTTGGTTACAAATACCATAGTGGCACAGCACTATAGTACCAAAATGTTAGACGAGCTACGACTAACCTCTTTAATATCCCCTGAAAATTCTTGAGCAGTTGAAATAGCTATGTTGATGCTTCCTTTGGAGGGTAACTGCATGATCAAATCAAATCATGTTAAACTTCACAAATTAGATACTGTAAAGAATAAACTGCACGAAAAACACATACATGAATGAAAACAGGCACTTAGTACATACCGAAAAACACCACAAGATATAGCAGGGAACGCAATGTACTGAATGCCATTCTCTTTAGCAAGCTTCAAGCTATTTCTGCAATTAAAAGATGCAGTTCAAGGTAGTTCTCCATGATTCAGCAACTAGAATGGTCTTTTCGAATATATAAGTTCATAAGGGAGACTTACGTGTAGGCATTCTTTAAGGACCTCCGGCTTTCTGTCACTATCATATGGGCCCAACTGTATGTATCACACGGGATACGGGAAGCTCAAAGCTCTGTTCACATTCAACATACAAGCAAACAGATCTATTTTTAGGAAGATGGTATTCTGAAGCTACTAAACTGAATCAGATAGGTACTAACGGAGTAATTCTGGCTTCTCCAGTAGGACAACGGATTCCAGGTTTAACCTCAGGAACTTTACGGCATGCTTGTACGAGTTGTGGTCCAGCAGCTTGATGTATAGCTGACATAGGGGTTTCAATTTAGTATGAGATAGTCCAGAATGATAAGTAAAATGATTATGCTTCTCAAAAGCTTGCCATTACCTCCATCAACACCTCCCCCTCCTAGCATTCGTTCATTAGCAGCATTAACCTGCCAAAATAAATTTCGATTATATTCTTTAATGCAAATAAATAGATCATTATCTACTCCTTCATTGCTGAATATCTAGATAGATTATTGCTTTTAAGAAAAGCACAACACAAATGTCACACATCATTTAGCAAGTAAAAACAAAATGGATAACAGCAAGAGAAGTATTTTAGTAAACACTAGTCCGCATAATAGATCATAGCATACAGACATGCAAAGGCTTAGGCCTCCTTTGATTTGAAGGAAAGATGGAGGAAATGTGTAGGGTTAGGAAATTTTCCTATGATGACACTATTCACATGTTTGATCACGGGATTGGAGGAAGGGAAAATCAAGGAAATTTCCCTTCAAAGCTCAGCTTCAACACAAAACATAGAGGAAACAAAAATCCACCTAGAGCTCATTCTTTCATTCCTTTGCACAAGGAACGAGGCAATGTTGTACATGCCATCCTTTCCTTTTCCTATACCCTTCCTATTCCTTTGATTTTCCTTTCCTCTAAATCAAAGAGGCCCTTAATAAGGTGT